>JAXIVD010000374.1:87500-112222 GCA_036785275.1 Cancer borealis
AGTAGTGGTGTTCGGTGTTGACTAGTGGGTTAATAGTAGTGGTAAATAGTGTGGTGATAGTGGGAATGGTCTAGGATGCATTGTAATAGTAGTAATAGTAATAGTAATAGTAGTAATAGTAGTAGTATAGATAATAGTGGTGTTCGGTGTTGACTAGTGGCTTAATAGTAGTGGTAAATAGTGTGGTGATAGTGGGAATAGTCTAGGATGCATTGTAATAGTAGTAGTAATAGTAATCGTAGTAGTATATATTCATAATAGTTTGTATATCATAAAAAAAAAAAAATAAATAAATAAAAATTCTACCAATTAACTATCGCAAAAGAAAAATAGTTTAATCAAAAATAGTAATAGTAGTAATAATAGTAATAGTAATAGTTTCACGTACCAGAAATCTGCTGAAATAGTAAATTTTTGAATCTGAAGGTGAGCACAGGTAGAGTCCATGTCCGTGGTGGGTGAAGCAGAAGGTGCGGGCGATTCTGAAATAGTAATACTAATAGTAGTAATAGTAGTAGTATGGATAGTAGTAGTGTTGGGTGTTGAATAATAGGTTAATAGTAGTAGTAAATAGTGTGGTGATAGTAATAGTAGTCTGGGATGGTTTGTAATAGTAGTATTGGTAATAGTATTTGTAATAATAGTAATATAATATAATTAATTCAAATTTTCTTCATTAATATTTAAGTTTAATGATAGCAATTAAGCTTTTTGTTCCCTATCAAAGCTTATAATTAAGTTTAAATTTCTAAAAAAAAAAAAAAAAAAAGGGAAAATATGTTTATAATGAAAAAAATTTAAGCTTATGAAAAGATAATTATTTTTATTTTTATTGAATTTTTATTGAATTTATATCAATGTATTTATTTATTTTATTATTTATTATTACTTTTTATTATTTTTTATTTATTTTATTGAAGATTTACATTAATTATATAAAAAAAAAATTCAACTTGATTTATTGAAAATTTTTTAACTTCATAAAAAAAACAATTCAAAATAAACATTATTAAGCTATTTTTTAGGCACGAAATTAAGCTTATTTAGAGAAAAAGGATGAAATTTAATGTAATTTAAGTTTATTTCAGGCTTATAGAAAGAAATTCAAGTTTATTTAAGGCTTATATAAAGAAAGTTAAGCTTATTTAGAGTAAAAAGCTTAAAATTATAAGTTATTTAAGCTTATTTCAGGCTTATAGAAAAAAATTTAAGCTTATTTAGACGACTTCAAGCTTATTTTTAGATAATTCAAGCTTATTTAAGGCTTATATTAAGAAAATTAAGCTTATTTAGAGCAAAAAGGAATAAATTGATGTTACTTAAGCTTATTTCAGGCTTAGTAGTAGAAATAGTAGAAATAGTAGTAATAATAATAATAATAATAGTAATAGCAATAATAGTAGTAGAAGTAGTTAGAGTAGCAGTAGTAGTAGTAGTAGTAGTAGTAGTAGTAGTAGTAATGGTAGTAGTAGTAGTAGTAGTAGTAGCAGCAGTAGTAGTAGTAGTAATAATAATAATAGTATAATAATAATAGCAGTAGTAGTAGTAGTAATAGTAATAGTAGTAGTAGTAGTAGTAGTAGTAGTAGTAGTAGTAGTAGTAGCAGTAGTAATAGTAATAGAAACATCAATAGTAATAGTAGTAGTAGTAATAGTAATAGTAGTAGCTATAATAGTAAAAATAAATAAATAAATAAATAAATAAAAATAAAACGAATCAAATAAACAATAATAATAATAATAATAATAATAATAATCATAATTAAGCCATAATTAACCCACCTCCTAACACCCTACCTTCCTTAATTACTAGATAATTAACATATATAATTAAACATCCTTCTAATATCCTACACAGAGATCCTTTACCCATGCAAAGGACTCTATAAGAATCAATAATAATAATAATAATAATAATAAAATATATTAATAGTTTCGCTAATAGCCCCATAATTAGTGGCGATAATGACGTGTCCTTTTGATGGTATATACTAGGGTCATTAAGGTATATTTCTAGTACCTTAGGATATCTGTAAGTCCGTTAATTAGGGGTAATTAGGCGATAATGAGGGGTAGATACAGGATTATATAGTAAAAATATCCTTAGTTTTGTTAATAGCAGAATAATTAGTGGCGATAATGACGTGTCCTTTTCATGGTATATACTAGGGTCATTAAGGTATATTTCTAATACCCTAGGATACCTGTAAGTCTACTAATTATGGGTAATTAGGCGATAATGAAGGGTAGATACAGGAATATACGGTCAAAATATTAATAGTTTTGTTAATAGCTGAGTAATTAGTGACGATAATGACGTGTCCTTTTGATGGTATATACTAGGGTCATTAAGGTATATTTCTAGTACTGCAGACTACATGTAAGTCCGTTAATTAGGGGTAATTAGCGATAATGGACGTTGCAGGCAAGGTAAAAATTGACAAATATATGAAATATCATTAATAACTGAGTAATTAGTGGATGTAATTGTGTCCTTTTGATAGCATACACTAGGGTCATTAAGGTATATTTCTAGTACCCTGGGATGCCTGTAAGTCCGTTAATTAGGGGTAATTAAGTGATAATAGACGACGGATGTATAGCAATATATAACAAAAATATTAATGATTTTGTTAATATCTCCGTAATTAGTGAAGATAATGACATGACCTTTTAATACCATACACTAAGGTCATTAAGGCACATTTCTAGTACTATAGGATACCTGTACTATAGGATACCGTTAATTAGGGGTAATTAAGCTATAATTACCTTGGCTATCTGGAACGCCTCTGCTTGTAATGTCTCTATGACTTGTATTTCCTCGACCTTAGGCGGTTGTACAGACGACCTTAACCCATCCAGTAATGTCTTGGTAATCCTCTTCATTATGACTCCTAATTAGTGTTAATTACATGTTATTAAGAGGTAAAGGGGAGAGGAATAGGGGCGTCTCCAGGAGCGGCGAGACATACGTCCATCCGCTAACACTGCCATGGCGACACTGGCTGTCAATGTCATGCGCGCGCTTTATGACGTCAACTGTCATGGCGGACATTTTGGTGTTTATATGTTCATTAATTTTGGTTTATTAAAGGTTTTGGAAAGTGTTTATGGTGTTTAAATGGTGTTAATTAATTTATTATTTTGTTTTCTGGTTATAAATATGTTGGTGGAAGACGAGATGTAATTTTAGCGGCTGTCAAATTTTTTTTTTTTTTTTTTTTTTTTTTTTTTTTTTTTTTTTTTTTTTTTTTTTTTTTTTTTTTTTTTTTTGTTATTATAAAAGGTTTTGTTATATAAGAATAATATTAAATCATTTATTATTTTGTTATGAATATATATTATCGTCTGTTATTTCTGTTTATCTGTTTATCTGTTATGCTGTTCATTCGTTCGTCTGTTACACACACACACACACACACACACACACACACACACACACACATACATACACACACATGTACGTAATGATGAAAATAAGTCTATATTCGTCTTCATTTTAACCCAAAACATCATTGTAATAATTTTCATGAGATTCGCAAATGTCGAAAATTTTCATTAAATTTCCCAGTGTACACCCTTGAAAATTTTGAGATCAATCTTATATTTTGAAATAACTCGAAATATTTGAGTTTTACGTCAAAAATGTATAGAATATAAAATAAAGAAAATGAAAAACTCGTTCTAATGAGCTATAGTGAAATGAAATCGGACTGTAATTATAGATGTAGGAGTAGAAAGTGTTATACATTCATATCTCATTATTTCAATTTTCTTCATAAATATTCGAGTTATTAGAAATCTGAAGACAGTGTGTGATAGACATTAACAAACTCTATAACTTGACTTCTATATAACTTAACTCTAAAACCAATACTAACTTAGTAAAATAAGAATAACTATATTCAACCCCAATTCTGGTCTAATTTACGGGCCAATAAATTAAAAATTGTCAATATTATAGTAATGACAAAACTAATTACATATTCGTAATCAGCATGACCAAGAACCTTCAAATAACTTAATTATACTAATAATAATCATCATTTTGCTGCTAATTAAGAACATAAGAATTGATGAGACTGCAATTAAGAGGCTATTTAATGACCTACACGAGGCAATTTAGGTAGGATAATTATCTTTGTGTACCGAGGGTCCGAGTTGGTATATGAACAGAAAACAAATATAAAAATAATGGACAACTTTAATGATGAATAAAATAAATAAAGTACTCGCTATATCCGTGGTGGTGCTCTTACAAATGCTTATCCACCCTTAGCGACACAAACATAAACATATACCTTAACACAAATATTCCTATTCTATCCTACCTAACTATACGTGAGGGAACTGATGGAAAAACGACCAAAATACACTCACGCCACAAATATTGTTTGAGAGTCACTGGGTCCTTCTGGCCGTCGTCCTTGTTTGAGAGGCAACTCCACATGCAGCCTTCGTCAAACCACAACCGAAAGACAGTCTTTTGCTGTTCCTCTCGGCAGCTGTATCCGGGAGGACAATTTACCGTTAGATACTAATAACAATGTTTTTCAAGTGTGGCAAGGCTTTTAGGAACACTGAAGGCTTACCTGTCTGGAGCGGGGTCACGGAACACTAGTGACTGACCTCCCGCCCAGACCGGTATATATATCCTCAGTTCCAGTGACGTCACGCGTTTTTTCCATCATCCTCTTTCGCTAGTAGTACCTACTCTAACCATAACAAGGTATCTTAACGAGCGTCGAGAATACGAGGATTTATTGGTGATTCCGCAAAGGAATCACCGTAATGATAGTTGGCCCGTTGTACTCGGTACACGGCTTTCCTCTTTAAAAAAAATAAATCCTCGTATTCTCACACTCGTAAGAACATGAGTTTATATATTATCAACATAAGTCGGGACCGGTCTTCTTCTTCTTCTTCTTCTTTCTTCTTGTCTCTATGCAAGACTTCCGAGTCAGACGTGACTCGACCTCCTGGTCGGAATAGGTGAACCCAACTCCCAACCAGTCCTGGCAAACTGAGCAGGGTGGTGATCCTCGACGGGGTCTCACCAAAGCCTTCATCCATGGGGGGTGAACTTCCAGTCCTTTACCTGGGCACTACAGAGCCCCCAGGACTGCGGTGATCTCTGCTTCAGCTGCGGGACCAGTTTACCAGTTCGGCATCTCCTCGCCGCTGCAAAAGAGTTTTTATAGGCAGTAACCTTTCCTTTAACCACCCAGGGGTCTACTTACTACCATCTCTCCCTCTCAACACTCCTCTAGGAATTCCTCACAGGCCTTCGGGCTCTGCGTGGTATCCTCCGTGTCATCCTCATCCTCGGAAGGAAACACGATCTCACTCATGTCGACTATAGAACCTCCATCACCCACAACTAGTGTTAACTTGTCCGCGGCACGGTGGATTGTGTCGCCGTTGACAGTGAGGTGGTGGTTGTAATGATGGTTGTAGTAGTAACTGCCTCGTCCACCCTCGAAGTGGAGGAGTGTGTATTTGGCACCACCATAGTCGCCCTCACGTATAAGTTAATATCCCTAACTCCCGCGTCACACTCATCCGACGTTTCAATTTAAAAAAAACATAGCATGGGCTTTCCGTTTCATTACCGTGGGCACCACCAACGAATCGAGCAAGGTGTTATCTCTTTTCTGTTTAGAATAATAAAGGACTCCATCTTCCTCTGATCGTGATGACCGACTTCTGAACACTCTGGTTTTATTGCTCCACCAAGCGCTTGTTCACCCACTTCTGTTATTTCCTCCTGGGGAAACCACGAGTCGCCTAACAAGTCTATCTGAGAATTCATAATTAAAATTTAATTGGAGGGGGGAAGGACGCCCGGCGATCCGAAGACCGCGACTCACTTAACAATCTGGGGACAGGTGCCCGCAGAGGAGACTTTGAGCGTATTAGTCCACTAACACTATCACTAACACTTAAAAAAAGAAAACAATGCATTACTATTAACTCTACGTAACTATTCTAATCACCAATCACTAATCACTACTCTGTAAGGGAATAAAAAATTAACTGGAAGGGGGGCTAATTACCTACTTAACTAGCACACTGTAGCGTCCTCCCGGACAACGTGGGCTGATGCGTAATTTGCATCTACACCGCTGCCACCACTGTACCGAGGGTCTCAGACGTTGGTTTACGAACAGAAAACAAATATAAAAATAATGGACAACTTTAATGATGAATAAAATAAATAAAGTACTCGCTATATCCGTGGTGGTGCTCTTACAAATGCTTATCCACCCTTAGCGACACAAACATAAACATATACCTTAACACAAATATTCCTATTCTATCCTACCTAACTATACGTGAGGGAACTGATGGAAAAACGACCAAAATACACTCACGCCACAAATATTGTTTGAGAGTCACTGGGTCCTTCTGGCCGTCGTCCTTGTTTGAGAGGCAACTCCACATGCAGCCTTCGTCAAACCACAACCGAAAGACAGTCTTTTGCTGGTCCTCTCGGCAGCTGTATCCGGGAGGACAATTTACCGTTAGATATTAATAACAATGTTTTTCAAGTGTGGCAAGGCTTTTAGGAACACTGAAGGCTTACCTGTCTGGAGCGGGGTCACGGAACACTAGTGACTGACCTCCCGCCCAGACCGGTATATATATCCTCAGTTCCAGTGACGTCACGCGTTTTTTCCATCATCCTCTTTCGCTAGTAGTACCTACTCTAACCATAACAAGGTATCTTAACGAGCGTCGAGAATACGAGGCTTTATCGGTGATTCCGCAAAGGAATCACCGTAATGATAGTTGGCCCGTTGTACTCGGTACATTTGTATGGTAAATTATCTTTGAATCATCTTGGTCATTCTTCTCTCTCTCTCTCTCTCTCTCTCTCTCTCTCTCTCTCTCTCTCTCTCTCTCTCTCAAGGGGACCAAAATTAAGCTCCACAATCTAAATGAGGTATAATCAACGCTAATTACAACCTCAGAACTCCTTATAATAATTAAAAAAAAATAATAATAATAATAACCTAACCAAATAAATTAAACACAGTATAAATAAATGAATTAACCTGAAAATAACTTAGAAATAACTGAATAAATAATAATAATAATAATAATAATAATAATCTTGGGCGCCAACCTCGGACCGAGACCAATGTTTATATCCATTAGTGTCTGCAAATAATCTCTCTCTCTCCCTCTCCCTCCACTCTCTCGTTACTTGGAGGTAAATGGAGTTAACGAAGAGACGGAGAGAAAACTAGGAGGAGGAGGAATAAACGGGAGAGAGAAAATGGCCGCTAAATAAAGATAGAGAGAGAGAAAATAATATTAATGTGAGTATGTATGTATATTTTTGTATATATGTTATGTACGTTTTAGTGTCGGTGTATGTACGTTTTTTGATGTGTGTGTATTATTACGTACACACAGCGGAGGCGTACCTAAGAGGACGAAAGAAGAAGAAGAAGAAGAGGAAATAGTTATATACACATACTACTATTACTATCCTACCATCACCACCACCACTACTATCCTAACACTACCACCACCACCACCACTACTACTACTACTTCTACTACTATTACTATCCTATCACCATCACCATCACCACCACCACCACTACTATTACTACTACTACTACAATTCTAACACCACTACCACCACCACCACCACTACTACTATCCCACCACCACCACCACAACCAGCACCACCACTACTACTATTATTAACCTACTATTCCACACCCAACACTACCACTACTACTACTACTACTACTACTACTATCCCACCACCACCACCACCATGGGCTCTGTACTATCCTCATTCTTCCAGTCAGGCAGCGCACTATTAACAGCACATAATAGTAGGAGTGTGTCGGATAGTAGCAAGCGAACTATCCGGATAGTATTTGATGCCCTCCGAGCCAACCCGAGAGTGACCGTGCAGAGGCTGGAAGGACTACTATCTACTATCCCAAGGGTGAGAAATAGTACGGATAGTAATGGTAATAGTAATGGGTCAAAATAGTCATTAGTGGATAATTATGGTCATTAGTGAGTTAATTACATGTATTAATTAACAGAAAAAGATGATTATTATTACTATTATGATTACTATTAGGCAGAAAATTATTATTATTACTATTATTTTTACTATTATGATTACTACTATTACTATTATCAAAAATCCTTCACCCTCTCCTATAATAACCAAAAATCCTAATATCCTATCACCGAAAATCCTTCACTAGATTATCCAAAAACCAAAAAATCGCCCAAAATCACCAAAAATCGACCAAAATCACAAAAATCGCCCAAAATCCTTCACCAGAATATCCTATCACCAAAAATCCTTCACCCTCTCCTATAATAACCAAAAATCTTAATATCCTATCACCAAAAATCCTTCACTAGAATATCCAAAAAACAAAAATCCTTCACTAGATTATCCAAAAACCAAAAATCACCAAAAATCGCCCAAAACCACAAAAAATCGCCCAAAACCACAAAAAGTCGCCCAAAATCCTTCACCAGGCTCTCCTATACTAACCAAAAATCCTTCTCCCATCCTACAGAACGAGAGTATCCTTCACGTGACCAATGAGGAAGGATATAATTTAGTACAAAAAGCAGTAGGCCTAAATAATATAGGCCTAGCCAGATGGTGTTTGAATTCAAGATTTATGGATGTAAACAGAGGCCTATGTTCACTGCCTTTACACGTGGCCTGCATCAGAGGGTGAGTATGATAGTCAAATAGTAATGATAGTAATAGTAGTAGTCTAGTAATAGTAATATGTGGTTTAAGTAAGGTTAGGTTAGGTTTAAGTTAGGTTAGGTTAGGTTTAAGTAAGGTTAAGTTAGGTTAGGTTAGGTTTAGGTTAAGTTAGGTTAGTTTAAGATAGTTTAGGATAGTAAAATAGTAGGATAGCAATAGTAGAATAGTCTAGTAATAGTCTAGTAATAGTAATATGTGGTTTAAGTAAGGTTAGGTTAGGTTTAAGTAAGGTTAAGTTAGGTTAGGTTAGGTTTAGGTTAAGTTAGGTTAGTTTAAGATAGTTTAGGATAGTAGAATAGTAATAATAGTAATAGTAGAATAGTCTAGTAATAGTCTAGTAATAGTAATATGTGGTTTAAGTAAGGTTAGGTTAGGTTTAGGTTAAGTTAGGTTAGTTTTAGATAGTTTAGGATAGTAAAATAGTAATAATAGTAATAGTAGAATAGTCTAGTAATAGTAATATGTGATTTAAGTAAGGTTAGGTTAGGTTTAGGTAAAGTTAGGTTAGGTTAGGTTAGGTTAGGTTTAGGTTAAGTTTGTATCGGTGATTATTTTGGGTACCGGGCCGGTCACCGCGTGGCTTGGAAGAGTGGAGGTAGAGGGGTAGCGTGGATGATGGAGGTCTTGTTGAAACACACACGGCTTGATATAGATGATATATTGACACAACACGACTTGAGTAGATACAGGATATACAGTGACTATGACCTTTGCCTGCCTTGAGAGAGATGACGAAACGTTGATGATGGTAGCGAGCTGAGAGATGAGCGACTGGTTGATGTAGTCGCCAGGCTGAGAGTGAGGGTGAGAAGTCGTGGTGTGGGCTCAGCCGCGGTCAGGAAGGGTCGACTCCAGGTGGACTACGCGCCTATGATTGGTCGGGACTGACCCGGGAGAATGACGTCACGGGAACAGAGCTGTGTGATGGGTTGGCTTTGACCTGACGCCTTGGCTGGGATGTGAATTCTAGGAAAATTCCTTACCCGCATACACTCTCTCTCTCTTAGCTAAAAACAATGAATATCTTAAAACTAGTTAACAATGATATACAGATATGATATGATACAAATACTTCCCCCTTGGAAGCATACGTCCTCGTATGTCGAGCTAAAGAATACAATCAGAGAGGGGGGACGATGAAATACATTGAAACAATACAGAATACACAATAAGACTAAGACATAATACATGATAAAAATACATGAGACATGAACAAGATTCAGGATGTAGCCTTTACATAGATACATATATATACATAGTTGGACAGGAATGAAAGGAAAGATGAAAGAAATGGCTAGTAGACTGGACGAGACCGGAGCTGATATTTAGGTGAGGATGAGATGGGGGGTGAAGGTGGCTGACTTTCAACAATGTCAGGAGCATTTTCTGGTAGTGGAGAGGTAGGTTCGAAATCGAAACCACGATCAACCCGTTTGAGATGGTCTCTGTGAACAAAGTTTTCACTGCCTGAACTTAGGTTTCTGAGTTTGAACTTGTGACCGGCCATCTTTTCAATTACACGGTGAGGTCCGTTGAATCGGGGGTCGAGCTTAGAGTGGCGGTCTTGGACTTTGGTGAACACGATGTCACCAACCTCGATGTCATGCGGTTTAGCGCGCTGATGCTGTTTATGCAGCATAGATTCCTGAGAGGCGGTAAGTCTGTCACGGACGGACATATGAATGCGCTGGAAAGCTGAAACGCGATTCTGAACATAATCGTCAACGTTGTATAGAGGACGAGGATCAGAGGAGAGAAACTCATATGGGAGTCTTTTGTCAGAGCCATATAAAATGAAATGTGGAGACTCGTTGATCGATGAGTGAATCGCAGCGTTAAGAGAGCATGCGACTAGGGGAATGTGATCATCCCATGAAGAGCTTGAATTGGCAATGAAGCGTAAGATGTCGAGAATTCGACGGTTTGCTCTCTCGACTTTTCCGTTCGCTTGAGGGGAATATGGAACAATGTTGCACTTTTTAATTTCAAATGACTCGCAAACAGCTTTGAGGATGGCATTGTTGAATTCGGTGCCATTATCTGATAGAAGTACTTTAGGAGATGCATACCGGCATATGACTTCATCTATCAGTGCTCGTGCAACTGAACGTGCAGATTTGTCTTTGAGAGGAACCAAGATGCTGAAGCGTGAAAAACTATCGATACAGACGAGCAAATAGTGAAAACCGTTCTCCGTCAGAGGGAGTTTCAAAATATCGACTGACAGACTGTCCCAAGGAGCATGAGGGATAGGATATGGGAGGTTCGGAGACTCATAATGGAGAGAGGGACGATGCTCAGCGCAGGAAGCGCATAAGAGACAATGACGGGTGATGTCTTTCCTCATGGAAGGCCAGAAATATGATCGTTGAGCCTGTTTGAATGCTCTATCTTTGCCTGGATGACCGGCAAGAGGGAAGTCATGAACGTAATACAAGATAATAGGGACAAGAGCTTCTGGAATGACAAGCTGAGATGCATGATATAATGAATCGTCCTCAGAAATGACAGAACTAGATTTATAGAGGACATCGTCTCGAAGCAAAAAGGAATCTGGGGAGAATGGCAAGCTTGGAAGGTTACTGGCATCACCTGATTCAAGATAATAAATGAGACGTTTGCAGAATTGATCAGATCTTTGAAGGGATTTGACTTCCTCAAGAGTGGGGAGTGACTGTGAGGTTGTGAGCAGACTGACAGGAGCGACATGACGGGACAGAGCGTCAGCGACAGAATTAGCTTTACCTGGGAGGTACGCGAATGAAGGATTGTACTCTTGAACAGTGAGTTGCCAACGGGCAAATTTTCCGGTTAAACTGGTTCCTTTGAATAACTCTGTGACAGCAAAATGATCGGTTAGAACGTGGATCTTATATCCGAGTATGATGTCTCTGAAGTGACGAAGAGACCAAACGACTGCGAGAGCTTCGCGGTGAGTGACACTGTAGTTGCGCTCAGCAGCATTGAGCAGACGACTGGCAAAGGCAACTGCGCGTGATTTACCATTTTCATCTCGTTGCATGAGGACAGAACCGATACCGATGTTTGATGCGTCAGTGCAAAGAATAAACTCCTTATTGAAATTAGGAAATGCGAGGACAGGAGCATTGCATAAGGCTTGCTTGAGGGTAGCGAATGCTTTCTCGCACTCGTCCGTCCATGCGAATGTTACATTCTTTTTAAACAATGATGTGAGAGGTTGAGCGATTTTACTGAAATCTTTGATAAATTGCCGATAAAATCCTGCAAGGCCAATGAAACTACGAACGTCATCAGCAGAACTAGGAGTAGGAAACTGTGATATCGCATGAATTTTATCGTCAAGAGTGTGGATGCCATCTTTGTCAACCTTGTGGCCTAAGAATTTGATTTCACGTTTGAGGAACTGACATTTACTGAGTTTAAGAGTTAACCCAGCCTTTGCAAAACGTGACAGAACGTCTGAGATGGTTTCGAGGTGTTCGGGAAGGTCCTTTGATGCGACTATCACATCGTCTAAGTAACAAAACACCGAGGAGCCTAAGAGGCCAGAGAGAACTGAGTTCATGAGACGCATGAAAGTTAAGGGACTATTACGTAAACCCATGGCCATACGTTTGAAAGCGTACTGGCCAGATGATGTGGTGAAAGCAGTGTAGTGCCGTGAACTTTCTTCTAGCTCGACCTGGAAGAAACCAGACTGAAGGTCGAGGGTGGAAAATACACTGTTTGAATCACCTATTGACTGGAGGAGATCAGACAAGATTGGCATAGGGAATCGATCGGGTATCGTCGCGGCGTTTAAACCACGGAAATCGACGACTACTCTCCACTCACCATTGGACTTAGGAACTAGAAACAGCGGGGCATTGAATGGTGATGCCGCTGGCTCTATGATATCCTCGTCCAGCATGCTTCTGACAGCGTCGTCCATTAACGTCCTGCGGCTGTGTGGGATGCGATAAGCCGGGACGTAGATGGGTGTCGAGCCTGGGGTGAGGTGGATGGAATGACGAACAGCATCGGTCTTGCCCAGAGGTTCACCCGGAAGAGAGACACATGACCTGAAAGTCGATAAGAGGGCAAGTAAATCTGTTTTCGTTTCAGGAAAATCAACATCACCAATATGCTGGTCAAGAAGAGGAGGAGGAGAATCTGAGGCAATTGGTGAAGACATGGATGTGTGACAAGGAGATGAGGTGACAGGGGTGACAGGGGCAGGATAAGGGAGAACTTCGCCTAAAGTCACGCCAGATTGAAGGGATATAGGGTGATTCGTGAGATTCTGAATGGCAATACAGCACGAACTATCCTTGTCTAGGGTTGAAAGAACTGACTCGAGAGCGACACCATTCACTCGGGCAGAGTCGGGCAAACATAAGATGTCTGTCCCGGGGGGCACACCTTTGACGACGACGCGCACCAAACAGAGGTGGGTCTGTGTGACTACCACAGAGGAGGTCAACACAGCTTTCCTGAGTCTGGTGTTCGAGAGGACGTCAGACAGTGTTGTAGGAGAAGAGGGATTGTCGGTATCGCTGTGCAGCGCTTCGCTAGGCGAGTCGGCTGGCGTAGATAAGACAGGATCAGGGATTACTGAGGGTGTCTTGAGCGATGAGGGAGGGACATGAGATGAGTCCTGAGAAGGCGTGTGCATTACAACGTAGACATCAGATGGTGGCGGTGACTCAGGGAAGGGTGAGGCAGAGATGAAGGTGCCATTCTGGGCGATTTGATGAATAGAAGGGAAAAGTGAGATGTTGAAGTGAGACATTGTATGGTATCCTATCAATATTTCAGCTGCAAAACATACATCATCCATGACATAGAAAAAATCTGAGATAGAAGGTTCAAGTGGAGACAAACAGATACTGAGGAGAACCTTTCTATGAGGTATGACAACGTTTCCAGAAATACCACTAACAGTGATGTCTGGTGGATAACTCTGAAACTTGTGCCTTGAGGCGGCAGAGAGTTTTTCAAAAACATGAGTTTTAATGATGTTGACTGAGGCACCAGAATCGAAAAATGCACGGCATTTGTGAGAGGCTAATTTGACGTCAGCAGTCAGACCTTGGAAAAATCCGGAGGATTTAACAGGGACACATGGGAGAGGCACTGTCTGTGCATCCGCGAAAACAACACGTTTATGAGATGACTTACTACCTGCGGTCTTTAGAATGGACTTGAGTGTTACCGAGGAGGTGCGAGGCTCTGGCGCGAATCGTTTCCCGAAGATTGAGAAGACTGCATTTGTTGCTGGAAAAGGCGACATTCCTCAAGTGAGTGACCGCGTTTATTATGAAGGGAGCAGAAGGCATTACTGTTGAAATTATGATAACCTCTTTCGTCAAGCATTACTCGACAGTCCGCTGAGACGTGACCTTTGAGTCCACATCGGTAACATGTTACCTTTCTCGAGTCACGGGAGGATGAACGGTGACGAGAATGAGAGCGTTGATCAGAACGTGACAAATGAGTGTTTGAAGGTGGAGATGGGCTCTGAGGGGAGGAGCTTCGGTGAGAAAA
Organism: Cancer borealis; assembly: GCA_036785275.1. Classification (NCBI taxonomy): domain Eukaryota; kingdom Metazoa; phylum Arthropoda; class Malacostraca; order Decapoda; family Cancridae; genus Cancer; species Cancer borealis. Next base: position 101,780 of record JAXIVD010000374.1, read on the forward strand.
TGGGGGCTTGATTGAGGAATGTGGTGACTGAACCAAACTTACTGGCTGAGGAACAGGTGGCGATTTCTCTGATATTTTCTTGCACAGATCATACAAGAAATCTTCCTTACTGAATTTAATGTCGCTTGCAACGGTGAAGGTTGGTGAATCGAGCTGAACAAGGAACAGGAAATACGACATAAGGCGTTTGAAATCAGTAGAAGATATATTGCCGTCTGTGTCGATCCACTGAGAGGATTTCATTTGCTCTGTTAACTCAGCACTGAGAGAGGATGCAATATTCTCTGCCTTATACACATCATGAGTAGAACGAGCAATATTAATGAGAGTTTGAGCAATTTTGAGGAAGGAATGAGTTGCACCTAATTTTGAGTGACCAGAGAAATGAGAGATTAATGCTGTGGTGAGTTCATCGTATGTAGAAAAACTGAGGAATTTATCGGTTTTTATGAGTTTTCCCGCAAGACTAGATGGGTCATGACAAATCCGTGATTTTAAAATGGCTAATTTTTCCACATCAGAATAAGCTGAGCGACGTGTACATTCATCATTTACACGCCGGACAAAGGCTTGGACTGATTCAGAGTTAGTACCAGAAAAAGGAGGAATTGAGACATTATCAGATATGAGAGTAACCTGAGGTGTGGGTGTGTGAAGTGACTGGTCGTTAGACATCGTGAGGGAAATAGTGCTCACGTTGAGGAAACACACAAGAAAACAGAGAAACACTGAGTGTACACAAAAAATGTAGAATAACTAGCACAATAAGGAGAAAAATATAATAAGAACTAAGGTACTTAACTAGCAGAGGACCAAGGAGGTGGAACACGTGGGCGCTGACTGGTCACGTGGTGAATGGGCGTATTTCTGGGCTGCGACACGTGGTGAAGAGCGATGGGCGTCTTGAGGGCGGAGACACGTGGTGAGGGCGTGGAAAACTTGTTTGAGGGACCACGTGGTGATGGGTGATGACCGTCTTGAAGGGACACGTGGTGAAGGGCGATGGGCGTCTTGAGGGCGTCTTGAGGTGATGCGTGGGCAGCGAAGATGGCGCGCCGCGAACAAAATGGAGGTAGAGGTGATGGGCGTCTTGAACAGCAGGGCGAGGAGGCTTGTACTCACTCGGAATAGATGCTACTGCAGAAGGGCGACGAAGGAAGCGACTGCAGGGCGTAGAGGAGAACACGAGTGAGCGAGGCAAGGGCGTGTGTAGAGTCACTTACTGAGGCAGAACGATGCACGTGGTGAGTGTAGAGACTTGATGACGGAGGAGGCTGAATCTTGATAATTCGTCGCTTGGAAGGACGAATTCCACCGTTGCACACCAATTGTATCGGTGATTATTTTGGGTACCGGGCCGGTCACCGCGTGGCTTGGAAGAGTGGAGGTAGAGGGGTAGCGTGGATGATGGAGGTCTTGTTGAAACACACACGGCTTGATATAGATGATATATTGACACAACACGACTTGAGTAGATACAGGATATACAGTGACTATGACCTTTGCCTGCCTTGAGAGAGATGACGAAACGTTGATGATGGTAGCGAGCTGAGAGATGAGCGACTGGTTGATGTAGCCGCCAGGCTGAGAGTGAGGGTGAGAAGTCGTGGTTTGGGCTCAGCCGCGGTCAGGAAGGGTCGACTCCAGGTGGACTACGCGCCTATGATTGGTCGGGACTGACCCGGGAGAATGACGTCACGGGAACAGAGCTGTGTGATGGGTTGGCTTTGACCTGACGCCTTGGCTGGGATGTGAATTCTAGGAAAATTCCTTACCCGCATACACTCTCTCTCTCTTAGCTAAAAACAATGAATATCTTAAAACTAGTTAACAATGATATACAGATATGATATGATACAAGTTAGGTTAGGTTTAGGTTAAGTTAGGTTAGTTTTAGATAGTATAGGATAGTAGAATAGTAATAATAGTAATAGTAGAATAGTCTAGTAATAGTAATATGTGGTTTAAATAAGGTTAGGTTAGGTTTAGGTAAAGTTAGGTTAGATTAAGATAGTTTAGGATAGTAGAATAGTAATAATAGTAATAGTAGAATAGTCTAGTAATAGTAATATGTGGTTTAAATAAGGTTAGGTTAGGTTTAGGTAAAGTTAGGTTAGTTTTAGATAGTTTAGGATAGTAGAATAGTAATAATAGTAATAGTAGAATAGTCTAGTAATAGTAATATGTGGTTTAAATAAGGTTAGGTTAGGTTTAGGTAAAGTTAGGTTAGTTTTAGATACTTTAGGATAGTAGAATAGTAATAATAGTAATAGTAGAATAGTCTAGTAATAGTAGAATAGTAATATGTTGTTTGGGTTAGTATAAGATCGTTTGGAAATAATTAATAATAGTTTTAAAATAGTATATGATAGTTCAGAATAGTATAGTAATAGTATAATAGTCTAGAAATAGTATATAATAGTTATGAAAATTAATAAGATCTGAATATTTTATGATTTATTACTATTACTATTACTACTACTACTACTACTACTACTACTACTACTATTTTCCATCCTAGACTACTACTACTATCAGCACACTATTTACCACTACTATTAACCTACTATTAGACACCCAACACCACTACTATCCGTACTACTACTATCCGTACTATTACTATTACAGCTTCGAGGAGTGCGTCGAACTATTACTGAAGGCAGGCGCACGTACGGACATTGAGGCGAGGATGTGTTGGCCCGGACCACATAACCAAAATTGTGAACAGAGAGGAGGGACGACATGTGAGTAGGATAGTAATAGTAGAATAGTCTAGAAATAGTACAAAATAGTTATTATTATCATTACTACTATTTTCCATCCCAGACTATTCTAACTATCACTACTATTTTTACTACTACTATTATACCAGTATTTAACACCCAATACCACTACTATCTATACTACTACTATTACTACTATTACTATTATTACTACTACTACTACTATCCATCCCAGACTACTCTAACTATCACTATTATTTTTACTACTACTATTATACCACTATTCCACACCCAATACCACTACTATCTATACTACTACTATTACTATTATTACTACTACTACTACTATCCATCCCAGACTATTCTAACTATCACTATTATTTTTACTACTACTATTATACCACTATTCAACACCCAATACCACTACTATCTATACTACTACTATTACTATTATTACTATTATTACTATTATTACTATTTCAGGCTCTGAGGTTCCTGGCAACGATAGGTCAAGTGATAAGCTGCAAAATGCAATATATTATGCAATAGATGGAGACCAAGTAAGTCATTTATTCATTTATTTTATTCATTATTTATATTTATTCATTATTATTATTATTATTATTATTATTATTTTATTTTATTTTCTTATTTATTTATTTATTTATTGTTTCAGAAAAATATATTAAATTCAATAATTATATAAATTTACTACCACCACCACCACTACTACTACTACTATAACTATTACTACTATAACACATACTACACTACTAATACTATCACCACCATTTCTACTTATACTATTAACCTACTATTCCACACCCAACACTACTACTATTCACACTACTACTACTATTGGTACTATTATTACTATTACTATTCCAGGTAGACATCTTGGAGCTCCTAACACAGCAGGGAGACGACCATTGGTTACCATGGCAACAGAAGAGACCATTGTTACATATAGCTTGTGAGAGAGGCGCGTGGCAATGCGTCAAATATCTAGTTTTGGAAAGGTAAGATGTCGTTACGTCTATACGATTTGTCGGTCACTCGTAGGGTTTGCGGCGTTTATATTTATAGGGAAGGTGTGTTAATGTTTATTGTGTTTATATATTGATTTGTGTTTTATTTTGATTCTTGGTTTAAATGATATAATGAAAAATGTGGGGTTATATATTTTTTTATTTACTTTATTCTATGTCGAGTTGACGTTACGTTTATACGATTTGCTGGTCAGCCGTTGGGTTTGCGGCGTTTATATTTATAGGGAAGGTGTGTTAATGTTTATTGTGTTTATATATTGATTTGTGTTTTATTTTGATTAACCGTTTGGATATAATAAGCATATATATGTTTTATTGTATAATATTTCTTCCTGGTTTTATGTCTCGGTTGATCAAATTGACTCATTCTTTTTCATTTTCTCACTTTCTGACCCAACCAATCACTTTCTCCTTCTTATACAACCAAGATCAATCCTTTATCTACCACACCACCACAATTCAACCACGTAACCACACCCAATTAACCACAATCCTCACAGATACAACAACATTACCCAAAAACACGACTAAAATTTCTTGACCCGAGACAAAAACACATCATATTCTTTTTAATTTTCTCACTTTCTGACCCAACCAATCACTTTCTCCTTTTTACACAACCAAGACCAACCCTTTCCCTACCACACCACAAAAATTCAACCACGTAACCACACCCAATTAACCACAATCATTCCAGATCCGACGAAATCAACCAGTGTTACGACGAGTACTACCCGATACACCAAGCCTCTCTCCACCAAACCTGATTCCTTGAGCTTTTAATACAATGTGGAGCCGATACAAGCGCTAAGACCTGTACGCAGCAGATGACTGTCCTCCATGTTGTTTTCTTGCTTGGTAAAAAGGGTGCGGAGGATACCTTAGAGACAGTGAAGGTGTTGATGGCTAATGGTTTAAAAGAACATGTCAATACCGCAGATTCTTTAGGTAATACGTCCCTTCACGCGCTTATTGTGAGGTGAGTTTAAGTATAAGTGACGCGAACTGTTGTTGTTGTTGTTATTATTTCTGAAACGTATTTATTTCATGTAATTATTTGTTCCTAACTTACTTTAGCGTTCCTAACTTATTGTAAGGTTAGTATAAATGACGCGAACTGTTGTTGTTGTTATTGTTATTATTATTATTTATTTTTTATGATTATATTGTATTTATTTTTTGTTTTTTCATTATAATTATGATGAAATATTCTTATAATTATATATATTTATTTTTTTGGTTTATATAAATATTTATGAATGTCAAAAAACTATTATTATTTTCAGATTATTAATTATATTCATTATTTTGAATTATTTCCTAAAAATCTTTATATAAACACCGCCGAAAACACGCCGAAAATCAAATATTCTGAAATTATTCCTATGTTCCTAACACTATCTAACGTTCCTAACACCTTCTACATCTACTAACACCTTTTAAAACCTTCCTAACTCAGCCTAACCTTAACTTGCTCAGAAACCTTCCTAACTTATCGTAAAATAACCTAAACTAATCTAAACCTAACCTAACACTATCTAACACGTTCCTAACACCTTCTATTACCTTCCTAACAGGTATGCACTGGAAGAGGCTCGCTATGGCTATGACCAAGAGCCGCCGCCTTGGAATAAATGGGACATTTTATTAATAGTTAGATTCTTACTGCAAAATGGTGCGTCTCCCTCTATCAACCAGCCTGGAAATAGTGCGCTAGCCTGCGTACTTCGACAGGTAAATAGTAGTAGTAATAGTAATAGTAGGATAGTGTGGGTGATATATGATGTGTATTGACTATTTAGCTATACTTGTGTTGAGTTTTGTGTTTGTTGGTCTGGCTGTTTGATCAGAATTTTGAATTTTGTGGTGATATTTAAAATTGTTGTTAGTCTCCCACCCTCTCTCGTATTTTTTCATTTTCTCTCTCTCACTTTACCTACAATGTTCTCTTTAATATATAAGTTAGAGCTATCTTTAATCTAACACCCCACCAAAAATTAATCATATAGGCCTAGCCATTTATTCAGAATTTTGACTTTTCTAACAACATTCAAAATTATCACCACTCTCCCACCCTCAAAAAGAATAAAGTTATCTTACATTATCTCATTTTCTCACTTTCTCACAACACCTACAGCATTTTCCTTCATATACCAATTAGAGCTATCTTTAATCTACCCCCCCACCAAAAATCACCCCCCCACCCCCAGCCAATCAGCTACAATCTTGACTTATATTAACAGGTCCGGGATTGGGAGTTCCGGTACGAGCTGTTAGACATGTTATTGAATTATGGTGGAAATCCGGATTTAGTTGGACGGGACGGATCGGTTCCTTTAATGGTTTGTCTCGTTCCTTTAATTAATAAGGACCCACTGCATCACTTTACGCACACTATGAAGGTATGTGTGTGTACGTTTTTTTTATGTGTACGTATATGCGTTTATTTTATTTTATTTTATTTTTTTTTATTATTGTTGTTATTTTTATTAATACGCACATGATGAAGATATGTGTGTGTGTGTGTGTACGTATTTTTTATATATGTGTATGTGTACGTATTATTATTATTTTTAAATTGTTATGTATATATATATTTTTTTATTATTATTGTTATCGTCATTATTACACACACGATGAAGGTATGTGCGTGTGTGTGTGTATGTATTATTTATATATATGTGTGTAGCGTGTACGTATTCTTATTCTTCTTATTATTATTAGTGTTATGTATATATACTTATTATTATTATTATTATCATCATCATCATCATCAGCCTAAACCTAACCTAACCTAAACCTCCCCCCACCGCCCCCCCTTACAGGTCTTCTACTTGAACTGTGTGCGGTTGTTATGCCGTTATGGCGCTAACCCAAACTGCTCCTCCCGCTCTAACCTGACGCCTCTTCACGTCCTGATGTTCACTGCCTCTGAGAACACGGCATTATCGAGAGAGGCCGAGAAAGCAGCTGCGTTTTCCTTCATAAGACAGCTGTTGGTGATCCTATTGCAACATGGATTGGACCCTAATGTGCGGTAAGGATGTGTGTGTGTGTGTGTATGAAGTGTGGTTGTGATATGTTGTGTGTACGTATAGTTGTGGCCGTTTTTGTACGGGTGTGTGTAATTTTTTTTTTGTCGTGTGGTGGAAAAAGATTATATGTTTTGGTTAATATGACTGATTGTGTTTGTTGTATTAAAACATCGATTAGATGTTTATGTGCGGTAAGGATGTGTGTATGTGTGTACTGGTTTGTGTATGTGTGTGTTGTGTGCGCGTCTAGTTATGACTGTTTTTGTACGGGTGTGTGTAATTTTTTTGTCGTGTGATGAAAAAAGATTAAACATTTTGGTTAATATATAAGCTTCTATTCATCATATTAAAACACCGCTTAGATGTAAACCTTTGGAAAGAATGTGTGTATGTGTGTACCGGTTTGTGTACGTATATGTTGTGTGTACGTTTAGTTATGACTGCTTTTGTACCGGTATGTACATATATTTGTCTTAATTTGTTGATAAAATTATTATACATTTTCATATATACAACTGATTCTATTTGTTGTATTAAAACACCAATTTGATCTAAACATACACAAAAGATGTACGTATACACACATAGATTTACATACATATATCTCATGTACGCATTGAGCTATGACTGTTTTTGCACGGCTATGTACATATATTTTTCATAATTTGAGGTGAAAATGATTATACATTTTCCTTCATACAGGCGCTTCTAATCATCCTATTAAATCACCGATTGGACTAAAACATACACAAAGGATGTACGTATATACATATAGATTGACGTACATATATATCATGTACGTATCGAGCTATGACTGTTTATATAACCACACGTACACATCCCCAGGTTTTCACAGAGGACCCAGCACATTTTACTCTCCTTAATGGACATGGTACAGAATGCAAGGTCACCCAATGACCTTGAACACGTGTGTGACCTGACCTTGACCTTACTACAACATGGCGCTGACCCCAATGTGAATATATCTACAACAGAATCAATGATTTGTCACTCTCAGTCTAGTGTGTTCTTGAAAAAATGCTCAAATCAGGTATGGACTCACTTTCACTTTCATTTTCATTTTCATTAATTTTTATTCACTTTTATTCATTTTTATTCACTTATTTTAATTTTCATTCATTTTTATTCATTTTTATTAACTTTCATTTTCATTTTTATTCACTCATTTTCATTTTTATTCACTTTTAATCACTTATTAATTTTTATTCATTTTTAGTCACTTTCACTCACTTTCATTTTCATTTTCACTCATTTTTATTCACTTTTATTCACTTTCATTTTCATTTTTATTCACTTTTATTCACTTTCATTTTCATTTTTATTCACTTTTAATCACTTTCATTTTCATTTTTATTCACTTTTAATCACTTTTATTCACTTTTATTTTAATTTTTATTCATTTTTATTCATTTTCAGTCACTCACTCACTTTCATTTTCATTTTCACTCATTTTTATTCACTTTCATTTTCACTCATTTTTATTAACTTTCATTTTCATTTTCATTCACTTTTAATCACTTTTATTAACTTTTATTCACTTTTATTCACTTTTATTCATTTTTATTCACTTTTATTCACTTTTATTCATTTTTATTCACTTTTATTTTAATTTTTATTCATTTTTATTCATTTTCATTCCTAAAATAAGTTGTTAGTTTATTGTTTATTGTTGTTAGTTTATTTATTTATTTATTTATTTTTAGTTTTTATAATGTTAAATAATGATTAAAAATGTTGATTATTATTTACTATTATTTTTATTTATTTATTTTTTTTATTTTTATTATTATTATTATATTTTTGATTATGTTTAATATTAGAAAAATTATTCCTCCTCCTCCTCTTCCTCTTCCTCCATTCCCAAAATTACTATTACTTAAATATTTTACTATTATTCCCATTTAAAATCCTGTATTACTATCACTACTACTATTATTACTACTACTACTATTACTATTCCAGGTCTTATACTACAAATTTTCTCTATCATTTATACTATTATACCCATTTCAGATCCTGTATTACTATTACTATTACTACTATTACTATCCCAGGTCTTATACTACTACGTGCATTTATACTATTATACCCATTTCAGGTCCTGTATAACTATTACTATTACTACTATTACTACTATTACTATCCCAGGTCTTATACTACTACGTGCATTTATACTATTATACCCATTTCAGGTCCTGTATTACTATTACTATTACTACTATTACTATCCCAGGTCTTATACTACTACGTGCATTTATACTATTATACCCATTTCAGGTCCTGTATTACTATTACTATTACTACTATTACTACTATTACTATCCCAGGTCTTATACTACTACGTGCATTTATACTATTATACCCATTTCAGGTCCTGTATTACTATTACTACTATTACTATTACTACTATTACTATCCCAGGTCTTATACTACTACGTGCAGTTACTAATACGCAAAGAGGAACTACTGAACGACTCTGAACAACGATTCGCTAAGCTCCTCAACATTTACTACCAAGCCATGAACCACACTGAGCTGAACCAATGTTTAAAAATACTCTATACACAAACTTCCCTTGTGCCTATGAAACCACAGGTGTTAAGGTTAAGGATCTGGCTATGTGTTGGTAGTAAGTTTGTTAAGTTAGGTTAAGTTATAGTCAAGTTATAGTGGTTTAGGTTGAAACTTTTTTGGGGAGTTGATATTTTTGCTATATTTTTTTCCTTGGATCATTTTGTAGTTAAATTTTTTGGAGTTATAGTATTAGTTATAGTTATTCTCAAGGATGTTATAGTTAGGTTAAGGATCTGGCTATGTGTTGGTACTAAGTTTGTGAAGTTAGGTTAAGTTATAGTCAAGTTATAGCGGTTTAAGTACAAACATTTATAATTTTGTCGGGTATACTTTTTTCAATTCAATTTTTAATGGTTATAGGTAAGGTTATAGCAGTTGTTACAGGTGTTATAGTTAAGTTAAAGGTGTTAAGTTACTATCAACACCAAGGTTATAGTTATAAGTAAAGTTATAGTACAAATATAACTCGTCATATCCTAACTTTTAAAAATTTTCCCCGGAATCTAGTCGGAAAAATAAATGTCGGGTTATAAATGATGATAATAGTAATAGTAATAGTAGTAATAGTCTAACACCCCCTCCCCCCTTCCCCTCATTCCAGGGATCTGTACACACAGCCGCGCACACTCAAGCAGATCTGCCGTGTGCGTATTTACGACGCCCTACAGAGACGTACACAAGAGAGAGTGAACAAGCTGCCATTACCACCCATGTTAAGAGAATATTTACTCAGTTTTGAACTGTAAATGTTTGTATGTTTCCCTAATTTACTCATTACTCATCAGGCTTGTGGGGGTGAGGGAGGGGTGGAGGGATGGAGGAAAGAATGAGGTATCTCTCCATGTTTTCATTTTCTCCCCCTTTCCTCCGGTGATGGAGATATAGAGGAAAATGTCTCGACTTCTCTCTCACTTTCATTTTTTTCTCTCATTTTTCAAGCCAAAATGTTTTAACTTATTTGTAATTTACTCATTACTCATTAGGCTTGGAGAGACTTTCTTGGTATGGAGAGATGGAGGAAAGAATTACCTATCTCTCCAT
>JAXIVD010000374.1:117422-119922 GCA_036785275.1 Cancer borealis
GTCGGGAGAGGTGCCTAACACTGAACAGCTCATTAAAAACAAACTACTGAAGGGAATGCCTAAAGAAAGTAGAGATAGGCTAGAGTTGTACTTGGAGGCTAGAGTTGTACTTGGACCAGAATGTAACCCTTAAAAAGTTTCTGAGCAAATTGGATAATGAGAGAATAGTGGTGCTAGCACAACAAAGGGATAACGTGCGAACAATTGAACCAGCTTTACCATCCCAAGGTGCCATAGCACGTAACCCTCCGAGAACACCAACAGGGAGGGGCAATTTAGAAAGAGTCGAGAGGAGACTTAGACAATGGGATAGGAGAGAAAAATATTGTCCTTATTGTCGAGCTAATAGTCATTCTATAGCAGAATGTCGTAAACAACCTCGCCCAGGCTCCTGCTATGATTGCCTGCGTATGAATTGTCGAAGAGGACACCCAGGTTGTCCCGGGAGAATTAATATGACTCGAGGGAGAATAGCGTGACAATCACCGGTCATTAACCTGGACGTTAACCACCATGTGCTCGAAGTAATGTTAGATACAGGTAGTGATGTATCTCTACTTAAGCTTAGCGCAGCGGAAGAATTAGGGCTGGAAATAAAACGTAGTTCGAGAATTCCCCCATTGCAAGGAATTACTGGTCGTAAATTACGAGTTTTGGGTCAAGCTAGTGTTACCATTTCTAGTATCAGTAATCACCCAATTACCATTAAAGTAGTGGTAATTCCTGATAATTATCTGCGTTCATCAGCCTTGCTCGGTATGAATGCCATCAGTCAAGCTACATTTACGTTAGATTACCAAGCAAGAAAAGTTTATTGGAATAACTTGATTTATCCTTTAGTGTTAACAACAAATGAATATGGTAAAGTTCAAAGGGTGGTAAGAGAGTAAGAGAAACACGACCCGCCCCTAATAACCACCCCAATAACCGCCCCAAATATGGCAGATTAACTACTCGTAAACACCTGGACTGTTACTTAACGACCATGGTGGAAATTAAAGTCGATGAACAACCTAACACAGTAGTAATGGTTGAAGCCAGACATCAGTACGTCCAGAATGGAATACCAATGGTTATGACTGTCACTAAAGATCAAACTTTGTTTATCCCCGTCATTAATAACACCAAGGTAGGGTTAAACTTGCACCCCGGAACATTGTTAGTCACCTATGAACGAGTGCAAGATGAACAATTAGAAACAGAAGAAACCCCCGTTACTATCTCCCGTATTAGTGAGGCTCTCGGACCTGAGAATGATTGTGTTAGTAATTACCAAACACGCTGGGAAAAACTGCAGTCCATCCTAGAATCTCGTGATTGGTCACATTTAAATCCAGAACAGAAAGAACAATTATTTCACATCATCCAACAACATCAAGAACTTTTTATAGTACATCCAGGCGAATTAGGTTTAATTCAAGCAGAACCAGCTCATATACAGGTAGACGATCCAAGACCTTGCCGTACGCCTCTATACCGTTATCCCGAGAAAGCAAAGGAGGCGATTCAGTCAATATTAAAGGAGTTAGAAGGGAAAGGTATTATCGAAAGTTCAACTGCGGCTTGGCTGTCCCCAATAGTTTTAGTTAATAAGCCAGGGGGAGACAAAAGACTCTGTTTAGATTATAGAAAAGTAAATAAACAACTAGCTATGGATATTCATCCTCTTCCTAAGTTAGAAGAGTTAGTAGAGAATGTATCAGGAAGTGACTACTATGCCACTTTGGATATGAAGGATGCATATTATCAAATCGCCCTCGATCAATCCAGCAGGGACCTAACTACTTTTAGTGATGGAATCTCACTCTATAGATTTAAAAGATTGCCCTTCGGTTTGAGCTGCAGCCCCGCTTTATTCGCTAGACAAATGAACCAAGCTCTAGCCCCCCTACTTAAAGAAAATTGGGTTAAAAGTTATCTTGATGATCTTATTGTATATGCGGCAGACTACGTTACTTTAATTGAGAGGCTGGAAAAGTTATTTAAACACCTAAAGTCTGTAGGTATAAAACTTAACCTCTCCAAGTGTAATATTGGTCAAAGACAAGTAAAATTCTTAGGACATATAGTGTCAAAGGAAGGGTATCGTCCTGACCCACGTAACGTAGACGCAGTAACCCAAATGAAGCCACCCGCTACTATCAAGGAAACGCGGCGTTTCATCGGGATGTGCTCATTTTATCGCCGCCACATAGAAAAATTCTCAAAGATTCTGGCCCCTCTTACCAACCTTACAAAAAAAGGCCAAATATTTGACTGGACCAGTGAATGTCAGAATGCTTTTGAGACTTTAAAATGTAAACTCACCCATGCCCCAATCCTTTCTAAAGCAGTAATGAATCGGGAGTTTATATTAGAAACCGATGCTAGTGCTACTCATGTAGGAGCAGTGCTGATGCAATATGATGGGAAAGAACCACGAGTGATAGGATTCTTTTCAAAGAAATTAAGACCGGCCGAAATAAGATATTCCACAACCGACAGGGAAGCGTTAGCTGTA
>JAXIVD010000374.1:124922-147422 GCA_036785275.1 Cancer borealis
CACACACACACACACACACACACACACACACACACACACACACACACACACACACACACACACACACACACACACACACACACACACACACACACACACACACACACACACACACACACACACACACACACACACACACACACACACACACACACACACACACACACACACACACACACACACACACACACACACACACACACACACACACACACACACACACACACACACACACACACACACACACACACACACACACACACACACACACACACACACACACACACACACACACACACACACACACACACACACACACACACACACACACACACACACACACACACACACACACACACACACACACACACACACACACACACACACACACACACACACACACACACACACACACACACACACACACACACACACACACACACACACACACACACACACACACACACACACACACACACACACACACACACACACACACACACACACACACACACACACACACACACACACACACACACACACACACACACACACACACACACACACACACACACACACACACACGCGCGCGCGCGCGTTTTGGCGCGTCGCGCTATAAGCTAGTGATGGGCGTTCCGGCTCTTTTCCGAGAACCGAGTCTTACGTTCTCGTTCACTCCAAAGAGCCGGCTCTTCCGGCTCCCAAACGGCTCTCAAATATTTTAGGCGTTTACATGTAATGTCAAGACCTCTTGCCAAGATGCAATGACTAGGCAAATTCTGACCAACATATCGCAAACACTTTCAATATACGAATTTCTGCGTTTGCCAATATTTTGACTCTAGTCATGTAACGAATCACAGCTCACCAACTTCAGAACTTCATCTGTGTAGACACTGAGCGAGATAATATTTCGATTAAATAAGACGAAAGTAAGACGTTCAAGACCATAACAGTTGTAGAAATAAATAAGATTTATAATATATATGTTGTTTTTTATATACAAGCTAACCAAAAACAAGCATAAAGCTTGAAATATATTAGGGAAGTGTTGAAAATTACGAACTATGGGCCCTCTACGTGGGTGGAGCGAAGCGGATGTGTGTGTTTTCATGAGAAAGAATCTGGGTATATATTTCAAATAAATCAGAAGAAAGTAAGATGTTTGAGACCATTATAGTTGATCGTCTACATAAGATTTATATTATATATATTGTTTTTAATATAGAAGAACGCCAAAGACAAGCAAAAAGCTTGTAATATATTAGAGAAATGTAGAAAATAACAAGATGTGACATTCAAACATGTGTGGGTGTTGATGTTTCAATGCATTTTGTGGTTGTAGCTTCGACTTACAATTGTTCCCTTTTTCCTAATAATAAGTAAAAAGCATATCATATTGTTTACAATTATTTTCATCAAATTAAAGTAAGAAATAAGATGTTTGTATATTGCACAAAAATATGTAAGTCAAAGAAAATTTAGACACTGAAGACAGATCCAGTTTCGAACACAAAAATTTCACTTGGAGCGAGCGCAGATACGAAGGCCGGGCCCCGCGTCATGTGAAGACATCCAGTGCTCACACACACACACACACACACACACACACACACACACACACACACACACACACACACACACACACTCTCATACACACACACACACACTCTCATACACACACACACACACACACACACACACTCTCATAAACACACACACACACACACACTCTCATACACACACACACACACACACACACACACACACACACACACACACACTCACTCATACACCCACACCCACACACTCATACACTCTCATACACTCTCATACACACACTCTCATACACACACACACACACACACACACACACACACACACACACACACACACACACACACACACACACACATCTTGCTGCTACTGGTAAGGTGATCTGTATACTACGATAGATGGATGGACATGTGGGCTTAGGACGAGTGTGGAGGGTGCTGTAGTTTCAATACAGAATCAGCAGGATATACATTTCGAATAAATAAGATGAAAGTAAGATGTTTGAGATCATGACAGTTGTTGAAATACATACTATTTACATTATTAATGTTGTTTTTAATATAACAGAAATCCACAAACAAGCATAATGATTGTAATATATAAGGGAATTTGTATCACGTAGCGAGATGTTGGCCTCTACCAAGGAGGAGTCAAGGATGGAAGCGGTGCGAAATATACAGAGAAACCATGATATCTATTTCGAATAAATCTGAAGAAATTAAGATGTTTGAGATCATTTCAGTGCTTACAATTTAAAATATGTATATAATATATGTCGTTTTTAATATAAAAGAAAACTAAAAACAAGCATTAAGATTGAAATATATTAGGAAAATTGTGGCAACACCAACCAAGACATTTCTCCTTAAAATCGTGTTCGTGAAAACAAACGAAGTTTGGCGACACATGTAAACGCTTTTTATTTTAGTTCCCCATATTCTGTTTATAGTCTTTATAATTTAGAAAGAATTTCTTAGGATAACTTAGCTAGTTAGCTTTCAAAACCTACTGAATTAAGGAAAGGTGAAAAATCTTTAAAAAAACGTTTGTTCATTTATTTTAATTTAAACCAAATTTATATCAAATTATAGACTAAATCAAATGTACCTGTTATTTAATTAAAAGGTTAAAATGCCTTAAAAAAATTACCTTAATTAATACCAATCATAGAAAACATTAATGAATTTATACACAATCCACCTAAACAACTTGTTTCAAAGTTTCAGACATGCAGTGTATTCAAACCTTGGAGGAAGTATAAGGGGAGAGGCCCCGTCCCATACCGCTCTACAGCGGGAAGTGAAGCCGAGTGGGCGGAGCCTATCTGGTGGGCGGAGTATACAATTCAACCCAAAACATTGGGAAAGTTTAAGGGAGAGTCGTGCGTTAAAGTTTTCATTTTTGCCTTGATTCCTCAATATATCATGTGATTAGTAATTATTAATTTGTTTGAACGGATACAGCATGAAATGAACTTACAGGATTGAGTGAAAAAACTGACAAAATTGTCTTCCTTTATTCTTTACACTATGAAAAGTAAATATATACTCACGCCTCCTCCGCAAGGATTATAAGCGTTTACATAGGCGTTTACATGTAATGTCAAGACCTCTTGCCAAGATGCAATGACTAGGCAAATTCTGACCAACATATCGCAAACACTTTCAATATACGAATTTCTGCGTTTGCCAATATTTTGACTCTAGTCATGTAACGAATCACAGCTCACCAACTTCAGAACTTCATCTGTGTAGACACTGAGCGAGATAATATTTCGATTAAATAAGACGAAAGTAAGACGTTCAAGACCATAACAGTTGTAGAAATAAATAAGATTTATAATATATATGTTGTTTTTTATATACAAGCTAACCAAAAACAAGCATAAAGCTTGAAATATATTAGGGAAGTGTTGAAAATTACGAACTATGGGCCCTCTACGTGGGTGGAGCGAAGCGGATGTGTGTGTTTTCATGAGAAAGAATCTGGGTATATATTTCAAATAAATCAGAAGAAAGTAAGATGTTTGAGACCATTATAGTTGATCGTCTACATAAGATTTATATTATATATATTGTTTTTAATATAGAAGAACGCCAAAGACAAGCAAAAAGCTTGTAATATATTAGAGAAATGTAGAAAATAACAAGATGTGACATTCAAACATGTGTGGGTGTTGATGTTTCAATGCATTTTGTGGTTGTAGCTTCGACTTACAATTGTTCCCTTTTTCCTAATAATAAGTAAAAAGCATATCATATTGTTTACAATTATTTTCATCAAATTAAAGTAAGAAATAAGATGTTTGTATATTGCACAAAAATATGTAAGTCAAAGAAAATTTAGACACTGAAGACAGATCCAGTTTCGAACACAAAAATTTCACTTGGAGCGAGCGCAGATACGAAGGCCGGGCCCCGCGTCATGTGAAGACATCCAGTGCTCACACACACACACACACACACACACACACACACACACACACACACACACACACACACACACACACACACTCTCATACACACACACACACACACTCTCATACACACACACACACACACACTCTCATACACACACACACACACACTCTCATACACACACACACACACACACACACACACACACACACACACACTCACTCATACACCCACACCCACACACTCATTCACTCTCATACACACACACACACACTCTCATACACACACTCTCATACACACACACACACACACACACACACACACACACACACACACACACACACATACACACACACACACACACACACACACACACACATCTTGCTGCTACTGGTAAGGTGATCTGAATACGACGATAGATGGACATGTTGTGGGCACTGGGCTTAGGACGAGTGTGGAGGGTGCTGTAGTTTCAATACAGAATCAGCAGGATATACATTTCGAATAAATAAGATGAAAGTAAGATGTTTGAGATCATGACAGTTGTTCAAATACATAACATTTACATTATTAATGTGGTTTTTAATATAACAGAAATCCACAAACAAGCATAATGATTGTAATATATAAGGGAATTTGTACTACATAGCGAGATGTTGGCTTCTACCTTAGGTGGAGTCAAGGATGGAAACGGTGCGAAATATACGGAGAAACCATGATATCTATTTCGAATAAATCTGAAGAAATTAAGATGTTTGAGATCATTTCAGTGCTTATAATTTAAAATATGTATATAATATATGTCGTTTTTAATATAAAAGAAAACTAAAAACAAGCATTAAGATTGAAATATATTAGGAAAATTGTGGCAACACCAACCAAGACATTTCTCCTTAAAACCGTGTTCGTGAAAACAAACGAAGTTTGGCGACACATATATATTATAAATCTTATTTATTTCTACAACTGTTATGGTCTTGAACGTCTTACTTTCGTCTTATTTAATCGAAATATTATCTCGCTCAGTGTCTACACAGATGAAGTTCTGAAGTTTGATAAGCTGTGATTGGTTACATGACAAGAGGCAAAACACTGGCAAACGCAGACATTCGTATATTGAAAGTGTTTGCGATATGTTGGTCAGAATTTGCCTAGTCATTGCATCTTGGCAAGTGATCTTGACATTACATGTAAACGCCTTTTTTCTTGACTTGGTGCCGAAATATTATTATCTGGCTTGGAAACTTTCCTAAAAACTTTATTAAAAGTATAACATAGCTACTGTACTTTTATTTGAAATTATTTGGCGACATATTAATTTCCTTTTTGTTATGGTTGCCGAAATTAATGTCCGCGCCGAAAATAATCCAACAAAGTACATAACCAAAACTAAGCTGCATAATCTAAATGGGGTCTTACTAGTGTTAAATACAACCTCAAAATGACCTCAGAACTTCTATTTGTCACACACCTACCAATAAATCCCAGTATCTTTCTATTTATCTATGTCTAACTATAATGCACAGTTCCCTGGGACGCAAGTCACTGCTTACTTGAACTCCCAAAAGTCCCTCTCACTATATGACCTTCCTAAGGTAGTGTCATTTAATGTGTAGTCTACAGACCTATTACCGGTAAAGATTCGTAAGATGACCTATTCGATATCTCCTTACCTTTAGTATGCACTGCAAATTAAACCTCAGAAACTTAAAATCATATCAAACAGTTATGCCGCTGAATTACAGAAAAGAAAACGATTTATTTTAGGTTACATTAGGTTTGGTTAGGTTAAGTTAGGTCTTGTTTGGTTCGGTTACGTTCGGTTTAGTTTGGTTAAGTTAGTTTTGATTAGGCCTATTGAACTGCAGCTCTGGGAAGGTTATGCTAACAAAGTTATTTTATTTGTAAAGTTTTTTACATCTTCACCAGAATGGCGTATGGCTATGAAAGAAAATTGCTTGTGTTCATCTAAATGTTTTCTAATTGCCCTTGCTCTATGATAACTTCTAACATCTACATATTCATTATCAAACACTGTTGATTCAATGTACTAAACTCGTATCTTGAACACCTGGAAACTGACAAATTATAGATCGAAGTGCTTGGAGATACGTTGTCATCCACTATATTCATCCGCTAATAGTATGGCCTGTGCCTTATTATTTACCTGGTAAAGCATCTTTCATGTTAGGTTGATTATGTTATGTTAGGTACGGTTTAGTTCAGTTAGGCTCGGTTATATAAGCTTTTTACCCAAAACTTAGGCACATGCCATATCTATAAGCGAGCATTATGAAGATACAACATTCGTTAGGTTATGTTTAGACTAGGTTAGGTAATGTTGTTAGGTTATGTTTGATTAGGTATGGTTTGGTTCGGTTATATAAGCTTTTTATATTTTATTATCCCAAAGTTAGGCTCGTGTCGTATCTATAAGCGAGCACTATAAGGATACAGCATTCGTTAGGTTATGGTTAGATTAGGTTAGGTTTGGTTAGGTACGGTTATATAAGTTATTCATATTTTATTACCCCAAAGATAGGCACGTGCCGTATCTATAAGCGAGCACTTAGGTACGGCTGCCGTACCTGTAAGCTGTGCTATTATAGATAGTACGCCACATACTCATTTCATGACATTACTGGCATTAATCAGGATAAAGCTATGCTTTACCCTAATTAAAGCTATGCTTTACCCTGATTAAGGTTGTGCTTTACTGCTTTACCACACAGTATTATCACTTTTGTGTATTCAACGCACTATTTTTCTACTAAGGTGACGTCATTTCCACAATTAAGGTGGGAATCAGTATATTTTACTCAAATAAGTAACTATTTACTCTCCGGGCCGCCATATTTCCTTTTTGTCGGTGTTTTTCAAGGGAATCCGGTTTGCAAGCTGAAATCCGTCTCCCAAGACACCTCTAGAGCAGTCTTCGAAGCCGAGTCTCCTCGGTTTGGAACTGTCTTCGTATCCTCCAAGCCGAAAGTGGACGACAAAAACGCGCCAGGCGGGATTGACTTGAGATTGACTTGGGTTTACCGAAGATAATCTTCGAAGCCGTGGACGACAAAAATGCGGCTCTAGTGCAGGCCTCAAGGCCTTTTGTAGCTTCCTTATTTTATTATGTTCTTAAGGTTTCAGGCGGGGTAAATCAATATTAACCTCGCAAAACGTCTTTGAAGCTAGGTTATGTTATGTTAGGTTGGTTAAGTTAGGTTAGGTTATGATTAGGTTAAGTTAGGTTTGGTTCAGATGTGTTGAGTACATTATGTATAGTATGTAGGGAAGGAGAGAAAAAAGAAAGGGCAGAAGGCCTTATTCTGCACTTTTCCCTCTATTTTTTTTTCAATTGAAACATTAGATTGCCTGACTATTTTGGTTCCCTTTTTGCATGGGGCCCTAAAGTCATTCCAGGGCCTCCACTAACGTCATCTATATATATATATATATATATATATATATATATATATATATATATATATATATATATATATATATATATATATATATATATATTATATAGTGTTGTATATATATATATATATATATATATATATATATATATATATATATATATATATATATATATAACACTGATATATATATATATATATATATATATATATATATATATATATATATATATATATATATATATATATATAACACTATGATATAAGTATATATATATATATATATATATATATATATATATATATATATATATATATATATATATATATATATATGGGCAGACTAAACAAAACAAAAAGGTACATTCAGTAGGCCTGTTTGAGATAAAATTGGAGGTGAAATGTTTTTACTCACTAATAATAAAAAATGTACATCTTAACATGTTTACAATTTAGGAACTGGTTTAGTGGTCACTAAAGTTACAACCCACCTTGGTTTTCCATCAGTCTAACATTCACTCGACCTTCCCCATCACTCCACTACTTCTGCAGCCCTTCCTGGCTAAAACACTGGCAACGTAATATGTGGTTCCTGAGAAACCAATTGCCTGGCTACTGCTGCTACTTGGCTGTAGTTCAGATTATTGTAGGGCACACCCCAGTCCACATACTCATGAGAGAAGTATGGATGATCTCGTCAACTGTACAAGATCCCGGACACTCGGTAGCTAAGTTGAGCCTTCCCTACCCTTGGCTTTCACACCAAAACAAACAATAACATAAATTCTCAGTCATTCATCTTCATTTTCTCACAACATTCGCATTCAATCACCCTTCATTCGTTTCCGCAGCAAGTGGTCATACAGGAAGCATTTGACGGAGCTTAGGCTACGTCCTGATGTCTCCTCCACCTCCTAACACCGGCAAACTGTAGCTTAGAGGCCTAATCACACTACTACCAGGTGTGATTCCCTCACGTTAAAGTGGCCTACAGCTTCCTGAACTAGTACATTGTGTGAACTACACACAATCCTGTGAACTTATCTTCTACCTCAAAAGTTCACCACTCCTTCAGGGCTCAAACTAGGCCCGGGGGAATTAAGGTGGATAGTCTATCGACCTGTCTCACCTGGGTCGATTCACAAACAACATACCTCCAAGGGCACTGCAACTTAGCATCACTAATTGTCCAAACCTGTTCCTTTATATCTTAAAACTAACACCCATTGTGGCATAGTTCTTTGGGGTTGTTTCTGCCCAGCCACTGTACCTAACACTCCTCTATATATCTTCGAGGTCTTTTCCTAAGGCATTGGTGGAGGCATTGGTTCTTCATTGTCTTCCTTGGCACTCGACACTTCCAAGGGGGCTAATAACCATTCCTCGGTACCCACATACGGCTTCACTTTCTCAGCCGCCCTTTGCACCTTTTGTCTGGTAAAGACGTTCTCTAGCAGGTAAGCACCACCATCCCTAATGATTTCTATAGTCTTGTAGGGACCGGTCCACTTAGGGTTCAGTTTCCTGCTAGTACCTGGCAGTGTCACTTCCTTTCTGACCCACACCAATTGTCCAACACTGACGGCTTGGTTAGTTCTTTTTCTGTTCGCCACTTCCCGGTACCGTCGTGTCTGCTTGAGATGGGTCTGTTTGATCACCTCCTTAGCCACCTCTAGTCCTTCGGGGTCTCCTGCAATACTGGGGAGGGGGGAATCCACTTGACGAGGGGCATGGCGTCCGAAGAAGGCGAAGAAAGGCTGGACGGCCGTTGAAGAGTGCACAGCATGGTTGAGTACTGTCTGGCAGGACGCCAGATACTGCGGCCACTTGAGTGGGTACCCTGCACATAGGATAGCCAGTACCGTCTTGAGGGACGAATGGAGCCTCTCCGTGGTGCTGTTCCCTCGGGGATGATATGGGGTTGTATGACAGTTGGCAACCCGATGCCTCCGGCAGAGGTCTTGGAACTGCCGGGACACAAACTCCAACCCGTTGTCGTGGACCACAGACTGGGGGATGCCGAAGTCTGCGAGGTACTGCTCCATGCTCTCCACGACAGTGTGTGTGTGTTTTGTTTTAAGTGGGTATAATTTCACAAACCTACTGAAATGATCCACTACTGTTAAGACATATCGATAACCATGTGTCCCTGCGGTCATATCAGTAAGGTCAATGCCTAATCTTTCTAATGGTTGTGATACTGATGGTAATTCTTGCCATTTCTGTTGCAATCCTGTGGTACCCTTAAACTGTTGGCAAGTGAGGCAATTTTGTACATACTGGTTAACTTCAGATTTCAGGTTGGCCCAATAGAAAAATTCTTCTGCCTTGGCTATTGTTTTCTTTTGCCCGAAATGTCCAGAAACTACATGGGCAAATTCTAAAGCTTTCTGTTTGAGTGGTTGAGGAACTACCAAGCAATAGTGAAGGGTACCATCTACTTTTTCCTTAATAAAATACGACTTTTTCTTCTACCACAAACTGATCTAAGATATAATTTTGTAGGTAGTTTTCCCCCTTCTAAATATTCTGCTAGTTCTTTCCATCTCTCATCTTCTCTTTGGGCTTCGGCTATGGCTGTTAGACTTAGTCCTAAATAATTTCTGGGCTCGGTTATCTGACGAACTACTCTTACTGGCCTTGACAAACTGTCAGCCACCACATTTTGTTTCCCTTTTAGATACTTAATGTCGTAAGTATATTCCCTCATTTCCAGTATCCACCTGCTCATTCTGGGGATTTTGGTTTTCCTCTTGAAAATACTAGTTAATAGTTGGTGGTCAGTAAAAATGCTAAATTTTGTTCCCCATAAATAATGATGGAAATTTCTGCATGTTAACACTACTCCTAGGGCTTCTCGATCAGTGGCTGAATATCTAGACTCAGTGGGGTTTAATTTTTTTGAAAAGTAACCGATGGGCTTGTTGCTCCCATCTGCTTGAATCTGGCTTAGGACACCTCCAACATGAGTATTGCTAGCATCCGTGGTGACTATAAATGGTTGTGTTAATTCTGCCTTAACTATCACTGGGGCATCACTGAGTATTTGTTTTAAGGTGGTAAAGGAGTGTTGGCATTCTTTTGTCCAATTAAATTTAGTATTCTTTTTTGTGAGGTTGTTTAGGGGGGCTGCTAATTTGGCAACATTTTGGATGTGTTTACGATAGAAAGAACACATTCCTAAGTATCGTCTGACTCCTTTAACTGTGTTGGGAGGAGGCATTTTTTTGATGGCTTCTACATTTTTAGGGTCAGGTTTACATCCTTCTTTAGAGACCAAATGGCCCAAAAATTTTACTTCTGCCTCTCCAAAAGTACATTTGCTCAAATTTAATTTGATGCCACTTTCCTCTAGGGTCTGAAAGATCTTTTGGACTCTAGTTAACATGGTGGAAAAATCAGGGGCCCACAAGATTATGTCATCCAGATAATTTCTAACCCATCCCTCCTTCAGTAGAGGGATTAAGATTGAGGCCATTTGTCGAGAGAAGATGGCTGGCAAGCAGGACAATCCAAACGGGAGTCTGCGGAAGCGATATAATGATATCCCATCACTAAAGGTGGTAATGTCCCGAGAACTGTCTTTGATGGTAACTTGGAAGTAGGCTTCCTTAAGATCCAGGGTGGTATAGAAAGCCTGGCCCGAGGCTTGCTCGACTAATTCGTCCAACCTTGGGAGAGGATAAATGTCAGTGGCTAAATGAGTATTTACTTTTCTGTAATTGAGAGACATCCTCTTGGAGCCATCTGATTTGCTGACTAATACAATCGGGCTGAGCCATGCAGCAGTCAATTTTTCTATAATTTCCCGGGCTTCCATATCTTCTAGCATTTGGCTAATTATTTCCTTTGAGGCTTCAGGATACCGGTACATAGGGGCCCTCACAGGACTGTCATCTGTCAACTGAATCTCCACAGGGGGGACATTAAGGGTTCCCAATTCTCCCTCTTCCAGCAAAAATAGCTGATCATGGGCTAAGATGACTTTATTTAATTCTGCTTTTTGTGTTTTCCTTAAATGGGCCATGGGTAATTTAGATAATAGGTGATTTAACTTTTCTTTACGTCCTCCAGGAATACTAGGTTGGTCGGAATGGGGAAGGAGGTCATTTTGAATGTGATGTACTGAAGGTGAATTTACTTCGCCCTTCTCATACCAGCCAAAAAGGGTGCCTATTTTAAAAATTTTGGGTACTTTGGTGGTGTTAGTTACTGGGCAGGGAATAGTTTGATCATCATTTACGTTAACACCAAAGGGGTGACAGTTACTGGAGGGTTTTCCTTGTGGGTGTACTATGAGGGTGGTACCAGTTTCTTCTGCAACCGTTAGGGGAATGAATTTGGTTTGATATGGATCTAGCCGAATTTCTTTGGGATTATGCAATTGGTTCTCAAGTTTTAATGATATTACTGGGGGAGGAAGTTGAGTTATGTTACGGACTGCACTTTTCCGGGGTCGAATTTGGTGGACGGCATAAGGAGCCTTTCCCCAATTAAATAACTTCTTCTCAGGATCCCATAGGAATGAGGAATGGAATAAGATGTCAGTTCCCAGCAACATGTCTGCTTGCAAATAGCTGTTTGGAACCACTGGGACCCATTTCTTTACTACCGTTTGCAGCCCAATACCTACTTCCACTAACACTGAACCCAGTATTCTGAGGGGTGTTCCTGTTACTCCTTGGAGACAAGGGAATTTTCTTTTCTGGTGGAGTTCACAACCTAATTTACTTCTGGTGGATTCTTTTATTAAAGTGTAACTACTACCAGTATCTACCAAAGCTGACACTAATTTATTGTTTACTGATAGTTGAATTATAGGAGAGTTGGGGGCCTGAGTTAGTCAGCTATGATTCTGGTTAATTCTCCCTGGGCAATTGGCATTTCCCCTTCTGCAATTCATGCGTCGGCAGTCAAAGCACGACCCATCATGGGGAGCTGAGGCACATTCTCTCAGGTTGTGAGTGTGGGAACGACAATAAGGGCAGAATACTTTTGGCTTGGGAGACGACCATGACCGTCCAGAAGGAGTAAGGGACTGATACTGATGGTATTGACTGGGTGGGCTAATTGATTTAAGCTGGCTTAATTGAGTTGTCAGGGCCTTCATCTGTTCCTTGAGATCCTCTATCTCGGACTTGTTTTCTGACTCGGGGGAGGGGGCTGGGGCAGGAGTTAGGGGTCGGGTGACTTTTGGTCTTACTGACTTTTCATTTTCTCTGGACACCTGCTGTACAGATGGGGTTTGTGTTTCCAAGAAAAGTTGTCTTTGGTACTCAACTCTGTCTAGGAATTTATTTAGGGGGTAGGCTTCATCTAAGAAACCTTCCAATTTATCTTTGAGATCTCGTGGTAGACCTTGCCATACCTTTCGTTTTAGGTATTTGTTTCTATCAGGGAATTTTTCATTTGGAAATTTAAACTCTAAAGTGACGTATTTGCAAATGGTTCTATTACAAAAGATTTGTGGGCTTTCTCCCCAGTCATAAAATTCATTTTCTAAATCCTGCCATGCTCGGTCTAGATTCACATCTACAGCAAACTCATCTTTTAATAGCTGACAAAAATGACTCCATGAAAGGTTCGGCTGTTTTCGTTGGTGGTTATGTATGAGCATGACTATTTCTGATCCTAATCTGCTTTTGGCGACTTGGATTCGGGAGGCATCCTCGGGTGTGGCCTGTTCTATCAATTCAATAAACATTTGGAGGCGTGTTGAAGCCTCTAGGCCCTCCAGATGGTTTAGTTCGAGCATGGTGATGTCTCTTGGTTTGGTTACTGGGGGGCGACTAACTACAGGTGGGGCAAGGGTCTCTTCCTGTTTGATGACGCGACTTCCTATTCTCTCTATTACCGCGGCCTGTTGTCGTACCACATTTTTTAATTCTTCGATTTCCCCTCTCATTATTTCGGAGTTTTCAAGATTCCGATTGCCCTCTACTATCTCCATTTCTCTTTCTGCATAATCCATTTTGGCTAGGGATACTGTGTCGGTTTGTACCTTAATCCAGGCTAACTTATTGGCTAACTTAATCTAACCCACCACTGAAATTTTCCACATCCTCCCTTGTTGTGGTAATTGTTAGGTAGTGTTCAAAACACTTTGAATCCCACCGCTTAAGCCAGTGTGGTGCCCGGTGGGGGGACGGGGGCGTTATTTTATTTATCGTTGTTGTTAATTGTTGTTATTTTATTCTTTATTTAATTTGTTTTACTTTCACTTCACTGCTGAAGGACCACCAGTGTGGTGCCTTGTCATTAAATTAACTTCTAGTGGGGAACTCTTATGGCAATTAACAAGATCTTTACCTTGATTAATTATACTTTTTAATGGTCCCTGATGTTATTTATTTCCCTGTATATTAAAAAGAAAAGCTGCCACCACCCCCAAAGGTTTAATGAGAATTAGGGGATTCTCAGGGAATTTAGTTTCTTCCTAAAGGGAAGTTAAAATATTCGAAAGAGAAAATAATTACTACCAGGGAAATATAGGCGACCAATGAAAGAAAAGGGGAATTGATTTAACAATTTAGTTATTTGGTAGAGTGGACTGAGTTTCAATAAGGCACATGGATTCGTGGATTTGTTTTATATCCTTTTTCAAGAGTGTTGAGCACTTCCCTACACTTACCTTACCACACCAACGGAGGTTATTATTAACACGGAATCACTTCCTCAGATTTTACTTGAGTTATTTATTTATGGTATACTTTGAATATCACAGGCTGATCATTGAGTCTTAGAAACACAGCTTAGTTATAGTATCAGACAACTTAATGGTTCATGGCAGAAATAACCTTCCTCAAAAAGAAAATAAATACAGAGTTGGCAATACTTATCTCACCCCGAGATACCAAACTCTTCACACATTACAAGTTATACCTTTGACTCCCTTCCCTGAAAAACATCACCTTAAAGTAATATTATAATTTTGTAACTGGGCCTGAGAACAGTTAAAGAACCTTTTCTCAGGGGATTTCCGAAATTAAGGTGATCTCAATGTTTCTGGTTATGCAGACATAGTATAATTCTTCCTCACTAAGTAAGAATACGCGATTCCTACTCCTGAATACATGGGCTGGGTCTATCAGACCGTCCTACGTGACACATAGTTCCTTAAGGCTTAACTCGGAAGTTTGGCATTGGCTTTCTAGCCGTTCATTTATTTACAAAACAAAAGAAAGTAAATGAGAAATTGGTGTAACTGTCGTGGAGGCATTCTTTCCCTGTGGACGTGATCAAAAGTTGGAGCTGAATGACGCTCTCTGGGAAAAAAGGCGGGAGACGAGGAGGGGGAAGGGGGGGTTTCGAGAATATTCCTCCTTTGATCTTATTATTAACTGATTATTGAGACATGAAATAGTTATCAGCTTATAGGAAATTAATTTTGACGCTAAATAAGTAACATTTAGATATCTATTGAACCTGATCTCTGGATTATTATATAGGGGAAAATTCTGGTGTACGTGACCTTTGTCAGCTCGACAGGCCCATGGGGCGTGATCGCCTCACATGATGAAATATTACATCATTCTTAACAAAGCTTTGTGAGAGATAACTAAGTAAATTAATTATATTTGACTATGGAGAGCATTTTAATAAGTTAATGACAATTAATAGTGATTAGATTATGATATTAATTTCTTTCCATAGAAAACTGTCTTGTGGGGGGGATGACTGCATAGGATTTGAAAGTTTGGAGAAACAATTCTAATATAAACATTAATATAAACATATAGTATAAAATTATGAATGATATGTGAATAAAAACATTTATATAATGCAGTATCACCTTGGGAATACAGGATCTAAGGGCAGACTAAACAAAACAAAAAGGTACATTCAGTAGGCCTGTTTGAGATAAAATTGGAGAAGCCATCAAAAAAATGCCTCCTCCCAACACAATTAAAGGAGTCAGACGATACTTAGGAATGTGTTCTTTCTATCGTAAACACATCCAAAATTTTGCCAAATTAGCAGCCCCCCGAAACAACCTCACAAAAAAGAATACTAAATTTAATTGGACAAAAGAATGCCCTAAAACAAATACTCAGTGATGCCCCAGTGTTAGTTAAGGCAGAATTAACACAACCATTTATAGTCACCACGGATGCTAGCAATACTCATGTTGGAGGTGTCCTAAGCCAGATTCAAGCAGATGGGAGCAACAAGCCCATCGGTTACTTTTCAAAAAAATTAAACCCCACTGAGTCTAGATATTCAGCCACTGATCGAGAAGCCCTAGGAGTAGTGTTAACATGCAGAAATTTCCATCATTATTTATGGGGAACAAAATTTAGCATTTTTACTGACCACCAACTATTAACTAGTATTTTCAAGAGGAAAACCAAAATCCCCAGAATGAGCAGGTGGATACTGGAAATGAGGGAATATACTTACGACATTAAGTATCTAAAAGGGAAACAAAATGTGGTGGCTGACAGTTTGTCAAGGCCAGTAAGAGTAGTTCGTCAGATAGCCGAGCCCAGAAATTATTTAGGACTAAGTCTAACAGCCATAGCCGAAGCCCAAAGAGAAGATGAGAGATGGAAAGAACTAGCAGAATATTTAGAAGGGGGAAAACTACCTACAAAATTATATCTTAGATCAGTTTGTGGCAGAAGAAAAAGTCGTATTTTATTAAGGAAAAAGTAGATGGTACCCTTCACTATTGCTTGGTAGTTCCTCAACCACTCAAACAGAAAGCTTTAGAATTTGCCCATGTAGTTTCTGGACATTTCGGGCAAAAGAAAACAATAGCCAAGGCAGAAGAATTTTTCTATTGGGCCAACCTGAAATCTGAAGTTAACCAGTATGTACAAAATTGCCTCACTTGCCAACAGTTTAAGGGTACCACAGGATTGCAACAGAAATGGCAAGAATTACCATCAGTATCACAACCATTAGAAAGATTAGGCATTGACCTTACTGATATGACCGCAGGGACACATGGTTATCGATATGTCTTAACAGTAGTGGATCATTTCAGTAGGTTTGTGAAATTATACCCACTTAAAACAAAACACACACACACTGTCGTGGAGAGCATGGAGCAGTACCTCGCAGACTTCGGCATCCCCCAGTCTGTGGTCCACGACAACGGGTTGGAGTTTGTGTCCCGGCAGTTCCAAGACCTCTGCCGGAGGCATCGGGTTGCCAACTGTCCATCTTACTTATAATTAGTGGAGTAATTATGATTGTCAATCCAACAGCCACTGACTCCCCCAGACGACCACAAGGCCACCACTACTACTACTGTTACCACTATCACTACCACCACCACCAGTTTGTTCACCAACCACACACACACACACACACACACACACACACACACACACACACACACACACACACACACACACACACACCAGTTTCTACACCAAATATATCCATATCATCCCCGAGGGAACAGCACCACGGAGAGGCTCCATTCGTCCCTCAAGACGGTACTGGCTATCCTATGTGCAGGGTACCCACTCAAGTGGCCGCAGTATCTGGCGTCCTGCCAGACAGTACTCAACCATGCTGTGCACTCTTCAACGGCCGTCCAGCCTTTCTTCGCCTTCTTCGGACGCCATGCCCCTCGTCAAGTGGATTCCCCCCTCCCCAGTATTGCAGGAGACCCCGAAGGACTAGAGGTGGCTAAGGAGGTGATCAAACAGACCCATCTCAAGCAGACACGACGGTACCGGGAAGTGGCGAACAGAAAAAGAACTAACCAAGCCGTCAGTGTTGGACAATTGGTGTGGGTCAGAAAGGAAGTGACACTGCCAGGTACTAGCAGGAAACTGAACCCTAAGTGGACCGGTCCCTACAAGACTATAGAAATCATTAGGGATGGTGGTGCTTACCTGCTAGAGAACGTCTTTACCAGACAAAAGGTGCAAAGGGCGGCTGAGAAAGTGAAGCCGTATGTGGGTACCGAGGAATGGTTATTAGCCCCCTTGGAAGTGTCGAGTGCCAAGGAAGACAATGAAGAACCAATGCCTCCACCAATGCCTTAGGAAAAGACCTCGAAGATATATAGAGGAGTGTTAGGTACAGTGGCTGGGCAGAAACAACCCCAAAGAACTATGCCACAATGGGTGTTAGTTTTAAGATATAAAGGAACAGGTTTGGACAATTAGTGATGCTAAGTTGCAGTGCCCTTGGAGGTATGTTGTTTGTGAATCGACCCAGGTGAGACAGGTCGATAGACTATCCACCTTAATTCCCCCGGGCCTAGTTTGAGCCCTGAAGGAGTGGTGAACTTTTGAGGTAGAAGATAAGTTCACAGGATTGTGTGTAGTTCACACAATGTACTAGTTCAGGAAGCTGTAGGCCACTTTAACGTGAGGGAATCACACCTGGTAGTAGTGTGATTAGGCCTCTAAGCTACAGTTTGCCGGTGTTAGGAGGTGGAGGAGACATCAGGACGTAGCCTAAGCTCCGTCAAATGCTTCCTGTATGACCACTTGCTGCGGAAACGAATGAAGGGTGATTGAATGCGAATGTTGTGAGAAAATGAAGATGAATGACTGAGAATTTATGTTATTGTTTGTTTTGGTGTGAAAGCCAAGGGTAGGGAAGGCTCAACTTAGCTACCGAGTGTCCGGGATCTTGTACAGTTGACGAGATCATCCATACTTCTCTCATGAGTATGTGGACTGGGGTGTGCCCTACAATAATCTGAACTACAGCCAAGTAGCAGCAGTAGCCAGGCAATTGGTTTCTCAGGAACCACATATTACGTTGCCAGTGTTTTAGCCAGGAAGGGCTGCAGAAGTAGTGGAGTGATGGGGAAGGTCGAGTGAATGTTAGACTGATGGAAAACCAAGGTGGGTTGTAACTTTAGTGACCACTAAACCAGTTCCTAAATTGTAAACATGTTAAGATGTACATTTTTTATTATTAGTGAGTAAAAACATTTCACCTCCAATTTTATCTCAAACAGGCCTACTGAATGTACCTTTTTGTTTTGTTTAGTCTGCCCATATATATATATATATATATATATATATATATATATATATATATATATATATATATATATATATATATATATACTTATATCATAGTGTTATATATATATATATATATATATATATATATATATATATATATATATATATATATATATATATATATATATATATATCAGTGTTATATATATATATATATATATATATATATATATATATATATATATATATATATATATAAATACAACACTATATAATATATATATATATATATATATATATATATATATATATATATATATATATATATATATATATATATCCTACTCGATGAGCACGTTCGAGGATGAGGTGAAGCAGCTGGCCTTACTCGATGAGCACGTTCGAGGATGAGGTGAAGCAGCTGGCCCTACTCGATGGTGCCACGTTCGAGGATGAGGTGAAGCAGCTGGCCCTACTCGATGAGCACGTTCGAGGATGAGATGAAGCAACTGGCCCTACTCGATGAGCACGTTCGAGCTTCACAGAGAGTAGTTGTAATTTGTCGTGCCGTTTGCTCCCACGTCTCACCGACTTGTTGCTCCTGTAGGCCGGTGATCCGCAGATTATTTCGTCTACTGCAGTCCTCTTGGTAGATGACTCGCTGTTTCAGTTCAACGATTCTTGATTGAAGTCCTTCAACTACCACTTGTGTGTGTGTATGTGTAGGTGTGTGTGTGGGTGTGTGAGTGTGTGTGTGTGTGTGTGTGTGTGTGTGTGTGTGTGTGTGTGTGTGTGTGTGTGTGTGTGTGTGTGTGTGTGTGTGTGTGCGTGCGTGCGTGTGTGTGTGTGTGTGTGTGTGTGTGTGTGTGTGTGTGTGTGTGTGTGTGTATTCACTGTCACAGTCTGCTGCTGGTCTCTCTCTCGAGACAGCCGGCCGTCCCCCTATGGAAAGAGCTCAGAGCTCATAGTGACCAATCTTTGGGTTGGACCGAGACCACTCACACACAACACACCGGGACAACGAGGTCACAACCCCTTGACTTACATCCCGTACCTACTCACTGCTAGGTGAACAGAGGCTACACGTGAAAGGAGACTCGCCCAAATAATCTCCGTCCGCCCAGGGGATCGAACCCTGGCCCCTCGGTTGTGAGCCGAGTGCGCTAACCACTACGTTAGCGGACCGTGTGTGTGTGTGTGTGTGTATGTGTGTGTGTGTGTGTGTGTGTGTGTGTGTGTGTGTGTGTGTGTGTGTGTGTGTGTGTGTGTGTGTGGCGTCAGCACTCAGCACATATTCATAAGAATGTTCACCCACATCTGTTTGTACAGAACATTATGTATACGAAAAATTAAAATTTTAAATATTCATGAGTCTGTAAGTGTATTGGTATAAACTAATTGCATATATTGATTAACATCTTTGTGAGAGAGAGAGAGAGAGAGAGAGAGAGAGAGAGAGAGAGAGAGAGAGAGAGAGAGAGAGAGAGAGAGAGAGAGAGAGAGAGAGAGAGAGAGAGAGAGAGTGTGTGTGTGTGTCAGTATGAACCAAACCAGAAACAAATGCACAAGTTACGCCGTGGGTCCGCTTTGGTGGTTATGGTGGTGATGTGGTGGTGGTGGTGGTCTCCTTACCACCACATTGTAAACACTTCTACCACCACACACGCCTTTATCAATTCCAGCATTTATCATCAGAAAGAGGTAAGCCTTAATAGTTGTAGTAGTAAGTAGTGGTAGTAGTAGTAGTAGTAGTAGTGGTAGTAGTAGTAATAGTAGTAGCTGTAGTAATGGTGGTAGTAAGTGGTAGTAGTAGTAGTAGTAACAGTTGTAGTAGTAGTAGTAGTAGTAGTAGTAGTAGTAGTAGTAGTAGTAGTAGAAGTGGTAGCAGTATTATTATTAGTAGTACTAGTAGTAGAAAAAGTGGTAGCAGTAGTAGTAGTAGTCGTAGCTTACCAATTTGAATTTACCTAGTTGTAGTAAATAGGGCCTGACTCGTGTGGTCCTGTCTCTGTATCTATAGTTGTACAGTTTTTTCTTCTGTTGCTGTACATTCTTTGGTCGATCGAGAATGAACCAAATTATTAAAATTAACAGAGGAGGCTTTTCTATATCAAATAGTTCAGACACCTACTCGAGGAAATAATATCTTAGATCTAATATTCACGAATGACAGCGATATTATTCACACTTGTGAAGTAGGCGAACCTCTGGGGAACAGTGATCACAGCATCGTTAGAACCGAATTAAACCTTCAAATTATAACAAAAGAAAATATGTTATTGGTACCTAACTATAGGAAGGTTCCTTGGAGGAGGTTTTCAAATGGGTAAAAGGAATTGATAAGGGAAACATTGATCAGGCTTTAGAATTTAGTAGTCAGGATAGGACACGTGGAAATAGGTACAAGCTAGAAAAACTTAGATTCAGGACAGACATAGGTAGATATTGGTTCACTAACAGAGTCGTGAACGATTGGAATAGGCTGGATAGACACGTAGTAAGTGCTGAGTCAATAGGTAGCTTTAAAAGACGGTTGGATGAGAGTATGGGTAGGGATGACAAGTGAGATGGCTAAATATTGGATTATTCCAAGGGTGGGGGACAAGGAACTGCCTCGTGTAGGTCATAACTGGCCTCTTGCAGTCTCCTCTTTTCTTATATTCTTATGTTCTTATGTCCCTTCAAATATCCAGCCTCTAGTTTTCTTCTCAACATTTGACCTTTCTATCTGTTTTCTCAAGGTTGTTCATCAATTTATACATTGTTTCTTCTTTTTTTCTCTTTCCAGTGTTGTCAGTTGCATTTCTTTTAATCTTTCTTCATATATCAGGTCTTCCAATTCTGGCATTATCTTAGTTGCAATTCTCTGTATTCTTTCTAATTTCAACATATATACTTTTTCTTGTGAGGGGACCATATTACTTTTGCATATTCCAGTTTTGATTTGATCATTGTGGTTATAACTTTTCTCATAACTTTTTCTAGGAAGTGAAAAGCCATCCGTATATTTCTTAGCATTGTGAATGTGTCACCAAATATCTTATCTATATGTTTCTCTGGTGATAAATTGTCCTGCATCACCACTCCCAAATCTTTCTCTTCATTTTCTATTGATACAATATTTTGTTCTAACTTGTATGTCCATCAGGGTCTCATTTCTCTTCCCCATTTCGAATAAGTCACTTTTTTCCATTAAATTCTATTTCCCATGTCTTGCTCCATTCATATATCTTGTTTAAATAATTCCGCAACTGATCACAGTCCTTGTAGTTTCTTATTTTCTTTTGTAAGTTCGCATTATCTACAAATAGACTTATGTAACTGCTTTCAAATTCACATATATTGAATTTACTTATACTTACAATAATTAAGTAAATTAAATTTACATATATCAAAGTGGCTCTGTGGTACAAGGCCACTCGGTGGCCTTGACAGTGCTCGGTTTGTGGCCTAAGGGTTGCCAGCTGCTTAGTTCGAGGAAATTATTTAATCCTCTTTTTACATATATTAAAAACATTATTGGTGTCAAAGCTTATCTTTGAAATACTCCATTTTAACTTCTCTCCATTCTGATTTTTCATCCTTTACTACTGTTCTCATTCCTCTTCCTCTCAGATAGTCTTCCATCCAGTTCTAAAGTGTTCCCTTAATTAAATCCTCTAATGTTTTTCAACTTCCATAGTAATCTCCTGTACGAAACTTTATCAAATGTTCTTTTCAAAGTCTAAATAAATGCAATCCACCCATCCATCTCGTTCTTGTGATATATCTATTAGTCTTGAATAAAAGATTAATAAGTTGGTGACACATTACCTTCCTGTTCTGAATCAAAATTGTCTATTTGTTAATACTCCTCTTGATAACTTTTCCACACATCTTACAGGCTATGCTGGTCAATGACACTGTATTATATCACTGGTATTATATCAGATCTTTGCCATTCTTTGGGGACTATTTGTGTTCAGAGAACACTCAATTCTATCAAAAATTGGCTCAGCCATTGCTTATCTACACTCGTTCAAGATGTAACCTGATCGATACTCCATCTGATCCTATTGTTTTTCTCTTATCCAATTTCTGTATCTCTTCTCTATCTATTTTGATTTCCCACATCTCTTTTTTTTCTCTTTTGTCTATGTGGCTTTTTAAAGTCAGATTAAACTTTAA
>JAXIVD010000374.1:157422-171487 GCA_036785275.1 Cancer borealis
AAGAGTCTGGTGTACTATCCTTGCGATCACTGTGAAAGTTAGAGAGAGCCCGGTATAGTTCCCAGGGGACTGTACATACATAGCGGCATTATTATTAATAATATTATGAGAAAGGTGACTTTGAAAGGAGATTGTATGGATGAGTATTTGCTGTGAGACAGAGGTGGGATTCACTAACGAGTAAAGTGCTTACGAAGTTCGTATCTCCTTCGGCAGCGATTCACTTGATAAAATTTACGAAGTTCATAGTGCGCTCCATTTTCCTCGTATCTTCTCGAGAATTTACAAACCCTAGAGAGGTCTGGTATATCAGAGAACTTAGTGAATCTCATCCCAGGTGTGTGAAAGTATCTGGTGAAAGGAAGATGAGTATTCTGGACATTTATGGTCCTAGAGAAAGCATATGACCATAGGAAAGGTTTGAATAATATCTTAAGATTATATGAGTAGGACGGCAGACTACTAAATGGTGTTAAAAGTTTCCATATTAATAGTAGAACATATGTAAGAGTGGGGAATGGTGTGAGTGTGTGGCTACGTCAGGAATGTATGATGTCACTGTGGTTGTTGTTGTTATTACTATTATCATAATTAATATTATCTTCGTCAGGTCTCTGGGGCGGGTTAAACAAATGGCCGGAGAGACTCGCCAAGGTACGGGATACAATTTTCTCGCAGCCCACGAACCTCGCGAAAGGATATGACTGGTACCTACTGATCACATACCTCTGGCCAATAATGAAGGTGTGTGTCCGCTCGGTTATGGAACATGTAACCTTTTTATTAACAGCATATACATTTTCAATATTATTATTATTATTATTATTATTATCATTATTATTGTGGTGATATGTGGTGTAACTTTATATTAGGATCCCTCCGAACAGTTGTTTACATTTTTAGTTCCATGACCGACCAGCTCAGTACAGCTGAGAACTCTTTCTTATATGTATTTGTTTTGTTTAGTGTATGTTTAGATGTTTGTCTTATTGACCTATAAGAAGTTTGGTTAAGTTTCTTAGTTGTGATCATTGTGTTTAGTTGTGTTTGTCAAGTGTTTAGTTGTTATGTTTAGTTATCCATTATTGTGCTTGTTGTTTGTGTCTAGCTATGTGTGTTTTTGTGTGTTACAGTGTGTATAACTACAGTACTATTGTGTGAGTAATAAAACCATAGTTCAGCAGTCTTCTTTGGTTTACTTCAATTATTATCATTATTATTATTATTATTATTATTATTATTATTATTATTATTATTATTAGTAGTAGTAGTAGTAGTAATAGTAGCAGTAGTAGTAAGTGTAATGTTTTATCATTGCTTGAGATCTTTTCTTCCTTTTTTATGTCTTCTATTTTTATTTTTACTTCTTTTTTCTTTTCTTCTACTATTATTTATTTTCCTCCTCCTCCTTTTCTTCTTTAATTTTTATTTTGTAACATTATTGTTGTTGCTCTTTTATTTCTTCTCCTTGTACTTTCTATATCAATGGCAACTCTGTCCATACTTCGCACATCATTCTACACTCTACACCTTCCCCAGAACGACATCTTGCAGCACGACAGCTACAACTGCGAAATGCCTACACACTTCGGAGCCCAGCCTTTCCCCACCAAGAGACAGGGTGACCTCTATTGCGGGTGTGTGATAGTAGTGGTAGTGGTGGTGGTGGTGGTGGTGATGGTGGGGATTAATTATTTCAATCTATATAATTATTTTTCCTTTTTTGCTTATCATGAAATTTTATCTAACGCCACTTATAAATTATAATTTATAACTGAAGAAGATAATGATATTTACAAATTAAACCAAACGCCACTTATAATTTTTTTTATGTCATTAACCTGTGGCGCGGATAGATTTAATGCAGGTATTAGATGGTCAGCCACTCGGCCTCCGCCCGATAGTAGCACAGGTTAGATTTTTTAAAGTGATGCCTCGTTTCTTGTTAAGAGACTTATGCTGCCCGCGGAAGGTCCTCGTGCATATAACTTTGCAGTCCCTTTGAGGATAGTGTTATGGCATCATGTGGGTGATCTTTGGCCACTCAGCGGTTTTACCAAAGAAAAGTGGCAAGTCCGTGCCAGGATTCGAACTCGGAACTCTGAGCTCGTCTGCCCGAACGCTAGCCACTAGGCCACCGCCTCCCCAACTTGTTAACTTAACGATCTAAAGGCTGAAGATAATGGTATTTACAAATTAAACTTAAGGCCACTTATAACTTGCTAACTTAACGATCTAAGGGCTGAAGTTAAGGGTATATCCAACTGGAATTCAACGCCACTTATAACCTCCAAGTCAACACTCGTTGGTCTGTAAAAACATCTTTATCAATAATAAACCTGTGTCCATATTACTCATTGTATCATTCCAGATCTGGCCCGCACAACACACAAGAACGCTGGATATTGTCACAGGCTACGTGTCCGAGCGTCTGCAGGCCAGCACACCACCACTCCTGGACACGCTGCTGATTGGACACATGTTAACCACTATTTACACCTTCCACACACCTGTCAGGTACACATAACACACGAACTTACACGAATGAATTGTTAAGCCATATGTTTATTCCATGTAGTATTATTCATTATTAACGAAGAAGTAGATGCAAGAAAAAGCATATGATAGAGTTGATAGGGAAGCTCTCTGGAACTTTCTGAAAATTGATGGTGTAGGAGGACAGTTACTAGGAGGAATTAAGGCATTTTATAGGGAGGCAAGTGCATGTGTGAGGGTGGATGGAGATGGAGGATGTAACATGAGCCTTCAAGTTAATTTCTTACATGAAAACTTCGATTTCTTCCCAGAAAATCTAGATATGAGTAAAGAACAAAGGGAAAGATCCCATAAGATACAAAGGAAATGGAAAGATACCCAGGTAAATGGAATGTCAATATTTATCCTCTCTAAATATCCAATAGCAGCATTTGCCTTGTCTTTTACTATTAAATAAATACATTCTATGCAGTTATTCTTATCCAATAACACCTGGAATTTATTCGAAATATATATCCTGATATGAAACTACACATGCCCCGCCCTCCTCGCCAAGGTTAGAGGCCAATATATCGCTATTTATTGCAAATTCCCTAAAATGTTTCAATCTTTATGCTTGTTTTTGGTTTTCTTTTATATTAGAAGCAACATATAAATCTTATGTATTACACCAACTGTAATGGTCCAAGACATCTTATTTTCCTCTAATTTATTCGAAATATATCCCGTTTGAGTGTCTTTATTGGATGAAGTTGGAGGTTGCTGCGCGGATTGGTTGAAAAGGCACAGAGAAAACGCCGAAATTCGTTCCTTGAGAGTGTAGGCAAAAATATGCAAAGTCATCACGAAATATATGCAAGTCACCGCGAAAATTATGCAAGTCAGGATGCCACTAATGAACACGCTTTATATGTTTTATTACTTTTAAGTTGAGTTGTATTTTTGCCTTTCATCTTTGTTAAATAAAGCAGCAGCCACACACTTATTACTTTTATTTTGGCCTTTCATATATAGGCCTAACTACACATTTTCATAAATTCATGACCAATTTGTAGGAAACAACTGTTATGGTATTTCGAATCAGCAACCCAAAAATATAAGATAAATAAATAAATAGTATATATGTATATTTTTTTCCTTTCTTTCTTTAGTTATTTACTATTATTATTATTATCTTTTTACATTAAAAGGGTACTGGCTAAAAGACAACAAAAATACGTTAAAATAATCCCGCTTGTCACCATACCCTGTAAAGAGAAATAGAAGCAAGGGGTGGAGGTAGGGTTGTAGCGTACAGTTGTCGGCTACATAAGGATTGGAACAACACCCAGGCTTGGCTTTGGAAGTTTATTGCTGCACGAGTTGGTAGACACACAAGTAGCTTGTACAGTGGACAGAGAGCCTGGAGATGGTGAGTGATGTGTGAGGGGAGCCACGAGGCTTGACTCCCCGACGTGAGCTGTGGTGTAAACTAGTGGTAGACTGACCTAGCGATGTGTGTGTTGGTGGCTTATATTGGGCGTCGCGGACCTGGTGGTCACGTGGGGTGAAGTGACAGGTGAGGTGAGGTCAAGTTAATCTCGACCTCAGCCGCGCTTCCGAGGGAAGTAATTGTAGGCTCAGGCTGTGGGTGTGTGTGCATGTGGGTGCGTCGTGTATGTGGGTGTCACTGCTACATCACTAGTGACGAGGAAGGAGGAACGTAAAAATATATACATAATACAACATAGAGACAAACGTATGCCGTAAATAGTCTTGATGAGGTGGAGAGGCGTCATGACGAGAGGCACCGCCGGCGTGACTGCAGGGTGCGGCTGCGGGAGTGCGGGGGGCTGTAGAAGTCACCTGGACTGCTGAGATGCGAGGCTCCGTGGACGATGCGTGAAGAGTAGCAGGAGGAGCAGGGACGACGCAGGTGCAGCTACATACCATGTACGAGGGTTGGAGGACGGCTCCGTGCTGGCAGCAAGGGCGTGAGTGTTGACGTCGGGCGGCGACTGCAGGGCTGTGGTCGCGGCAGGGCTCCGGGCGGACCGCGTGGGCGAGGGGCAGCGGGCGAAGCAGAGTGAAGGTGGTGAAGACTAGCCGTGGCGGTACGTTGAGGAGGGTGGGAGTGCCTCGTAGCTGCGGTGCTGAAGGGCTACTGGGCTGCAGAAGGCCGCGATGCAGGGCTGCAGGAAGTCGTGGTGCAGGGCTGCAGGAGGCCGCGGTGCAGGACTGCAGGATAGGCGTGAGGGTTAGCGACTCGTAGCAGCGGTAGGGCTGCAGGAGGCAGGGCTCCGGGCGGACAGCGTGGGCGAGGGCTTTGAAGACAAACCGTGGCATGGGGCTGCAGGGCTGCTTCAGCGATCTTGTAGTGAGGCGTGAGGGCTGCAGAAGAAACGTGGAGGTTGTCGACGCGTAGCAGTGATAGTGATGCAGGAGGCAGCAGCGGTGTTGTTTCATTGTTCAGTTTTGTTACTCCGGGCGTCACCAAATGTAGCGTACGGTTGTCGGCTACATAAGGATTGGAACAACACCCAGGCTTGGCTTTGGAAGTTTATTGCTGTACGAGTTGGTAGACACACAAGTAGCTTGTACAGTGGACAGAGAGCCTGGAGATGGTGAGTGATGTGTGAGGGGAGCCACGAGGCTTGACTCCCCGACGTGAGCTGTGGTGTAAACTAGTGGTAGACTCGTGGTAGACTGACCTAGCGATGTGTGTGTTAGTGGCTTATATTGGGCGTCGCGGACCTGGTGGTCACGTGAGGTGAAGTGACAGGTGAGGTGAGGTCAAGTTAATCTCGATCTCAGCCGCGCTCCCGAGGGAAGTAATTATAGGCTCAGGCTGTGGGTGTGTGCGCATGTGGATGCGTCGTGTATGTAGGTGTCACTGCTACAGGGTTGCCACTTCCATCTCAAAAAAATACAGAAAGTATGTACAGTAATATATAGGTCTAATTAAACTTTGAGCAATGATCTGTGCAGTAGGTGTTAACCAACATTGAGCAATAGCCTTAGCCTGTGAAAATGGGTTATATTCCGACAAAATGTAATATTATGCTTTATTATGCCGTATTCCTTAAATACTGTACTGTATATGTGTTTTGTTATCTCTTTATTACAGTAATATATAATTTTGTGTATGCTATAAGTACTCTCACGAGAAGTGTATGTGATATGAACCATTAGGTCGTACTGTATATCCTATACTATATATCTTATGTGTCTGGAATAAAGAATTATTATTATTATTATTTCAAACTGCAAGCGAAGCGACCAGTTTGGAAGTTACGAAACGGCCCCATCCAAAATTTGTCTGTCTGTCCGTCTGTCTTATATCTCCTTTTAGACCACTTGAGGGATCCGAATGAAATTTTCAGGGGTCGTAGACATCAACCCTTAAATAGTTATTATATATTGAAAACATATTGTTATTACGTAAGTTTTAAAGTTATTTGTGAAAAACCTGTATCTCGCTTAATTTTGGTCGCACATATTCATTCTTACCTGCCACAGGAGACACCTTGACCTACTTTCTACCTCCCTTTCTATCTCCTACCTCCCTTTCTACCACCTAACTCCCTTTCTACTTCCTATCTCCTACCTCCCTTTCTATCTCCTACTTCCCTTTCTACCTCCTACCTTCTTTTTTATCTCCTATCTTCTTTTCTACCTCCTATTCCCCTTTCTAGCTCCTACCTCCCTTTCTAGCTCCTACCTCCCTTTTTACCTCTTACCTCCCGTTCTACCTCCTACCTCCCTTTCTACCTCCTACCAAGAAACAAATTTTGAATGGCCTACTAGAGATCAACGGCCAATTTCTGAGCTCACAACAGGTTATTTCAGCAAGGCATTTCCGGATCTTTTTCCCGATGGAAAAGGAGACTACATCAAGCCGCGACTGCAAGCTAACCCGACTTTGGCAGACTACTTTCGCCATCTGATGAGATTGGACCGTGCACATGGTTTTGTGACCCACCATTCATTCATATTTGTGTGTACAAATATGCTGCGGAGGCATGCAGCTTTAAACGCAGGAAATGTGTTTGCTAAGCGATGTGCCCAAGATCTGTCTGTGGCAGAACTGTAAAGAGCCCTCTTAGAGGGGGATGAGAAGGTCCTAAACGAGCTACTCTACTTCGCAGCTCCTATTACAACAACAAGAGAAAATCTGAGGTACAAGACTCATCAGGCAGTATCCTTCACTCAATGGCTCAGATTGTCTTAGGACGACAAAGCAATGTTTAACTATTTTTAAACAATCTCGGCTACCGACATCCATTGGGATGACCTCCACAGGCCACTACTTGGATCCGAGAGGTAGTACATATTAAAGACAGTTGTGAAAGACATGAAGAGACTTTCTTTCCTGAGCGAGCAGTTTAGGTATGCTGGGTGAGTTTTTTTTAATTTCATGGCCACCCAGCATGTCTATTTACTTAATTATTATTACTAAGTCACCCAGCTCATTCCCAGCGTGAAGGATTGATCTTGTTCATTCATCTGTTTAAACATCTGTGATGATACCCGATAGAAGCGGTTTATCAAGTATAATAGACGTGACTTGATCTTCTAA
This sequence comes from Cancer borealis, assembly GCA_036785275.1. Classification (NCBI taxonomy): domain Eukaryota; kingdom Metazoa; phylum Arthropoda; class Malacostraca; order Decapoda; family Cancridae; genus Cancer; species Cancer borealis. The sequence goes on from JAXIVD010000374.1 coordinate 164,477, forward strand.
TGTATTCTTATACATACTATTTAATTATGTGTGTGTGTGTGTGTGTGTGTGTGTGTGTGTGTGTGTGTGTGTGTGTGTGTAGACTGTACCTAACACCGTCTTCTGGCCTGGACTTGATGTAGTGATTGGTGTTCGATTACCGACCTATACAATGAACACCTCGACTTCATCCTACGAGGTGATCATTGACAAGGGGAGATAGAGGTGGACAGTAACACAGTGTAATCCTGATGTGTTATAAATATCAATGAACCAAAATTATGCCTTCCTCTACTCCTCCAGATTAATTATGAATATTATCCGTGTGTGTGTGTGTGTGTGTGTGTGTGTGTGTGTGTGTGTGTGTGTGTTTGCCCCTCTGATTGTACTTTGGCTTTGGTCACCAGTGTGGTGCCTGTTAGTTAGTTGTTTATTTTAAAATCTTACTTTATATATTAACAATTCCTGCCACCACCCAAGGTTTTTTGTAAAGAGGAATGGGGGCCCTTTGTGTAATTTTATTCTTCCTTAAGGGAAGTTAACTCAGTTCAAGAGTTAATTACAACTAAGGAAGACATGTGACAAATTATTATATGAAAGAACAATTTATACTTTTGGTAGAGTGAGACTGAGTCCTCAATAAGACCCGTGAGTACGTTGGATGTTTTTCATATCCTTATTTCAAGAGTGTTGAGCACTTTACCAAACACTTACCTTACCACTTCAAGTCAGGGATTAAGTAAATAACTGGGCGTTAACTTTTGACATAACAAATGTATTTACTTTCTCAGGTTTAATTTTTGATTACCCATCATCATTCACCGGTGATGGATAAAGGCACAATAACTGTTTAACTTCTACACGACACAGAGTGGATAAATTTTCCTATATCACTACAGGGCGACCAATACATTCACAGCCTCGAATTACTACTCTAATATTCACCATTCTTCCCTGGGCAGATTGTTAAAATTTTTAATAGGCAACGAGAATGGTTAAGGAACCGCCTCTCAGGGTGTAAACCATAAGATTTAAAACCATAATTTTCCTCGAAAAAGGTTACGTGACTGCCCGTGCACTCTTAACTAAACTTTCTGGGTTCAACGTTCACGAACCTATTCATCTTCCACCAACACTTGGTTACATTCTTAACTCATAAGAACTATAAAACTTTTGCCAAACTATTATAAACTGAATCTCAAACAGGCCCACGTGGTTCACTTATATAACAAAGAAAAATACTTTATGTTGGGCATAATTCACTCCGTGCCCTGGCATTACGAAAGAATACATAGTGGGAAATGTGTTCACTGTGTAGGTGTGAGGGTGGAGTCCATAGTTTCTGCAAAAATATAACAGATCAGCTACGTGTTGCTCTCATGGCTGCTGGAGGCTAAGGGACGTGACCTGGGGCCATCTTTCACTTCCTTATTTCACATCTTTACTGACAAATATTATCTAAATTCACTTGAATATTATGACAACCTTCCCATCAGGGTGATAATAGTGACACTTTAGAATGGATTTCTAACCTAGGAACCCTTGATATCTCACCTGCAATAATATGACAGATCAGCTACGTGTTGCTCTCATGGCTGCTGGAGGCTAAGGGACGCTAAGCTCTTCCCTCAAGGCGTCCTGCCCGGTGGGTTTGCCAGATATGGTTTAACCAGTTCCTCGTCAATCTCTTTCTACGCCCTACTAAATTAATCCCTCAAATAAACAATGCAAAGAAAACTTATATGAGATGTGAGTAAAAACATTTGAGTGGAGTTTTGTCTTGGGATGGAAAGACCTTATTGTTACATGTTTACTGACTAAGGAATGGTATAAACTCGACCCGGCGGGAACTCTTTAGCGCGTCAGGATTAAAAAAAGATAAATAAATAAAAAACAAAACAAAAAACAAACAAACTAGTTCTTAGAGGCTGATTCGTGGCATCACGTGTGTGTGTGTGTGTGTGTGTGTGTGTGTGTGTGTGTATGTGTGTGTGTGTGTGTGTGTGTGTTTTCAGGTTATGCAGTTGGTGACCCTACCGACAATTAATCGTCTTACTGTCTCTGAACGATCCCTAGCTTTGTCACCAAGATGATGAGCCCAAACAGTGTCGAGATAAGACGATTCACTTTCACGATTTCTACTTCCTATGGTAGTGTACATTAATATTTGTGTTCATGTGGTCGTTATCAGTTGCTATACATGTTCCTCAATCAAACATGTATCTCGTCGCCTTTCTCGACGAAATATTTCCCAAGGAAATTAGATCGAGACAGCAGTACCTGGACCCAGGTCCGTTTCAAGGTATTTGGGGGCCCCAAGCAAAAGACCAACCGGGGCCCACCCCCCATAAAAAAGAATCCTTATGCCTCACCAACATCGTCCTGCCCTCCCAAAATCTACAGGAACCACACCATAGACACACTGTTTACGTTCACCCGCACTTTACATCAATAAAATATTGTTTACATGTTTACATTTACATTTTCACATTCACACATTCAAGTTGCAGAGTAATTTAAAATCGTGTTCGTGAAAACATTCGAAGTTTGGCGACACATGTAAACGCCTAAAGTTAACATTGAGTGGACCGTCCTGGTAAGTGTAGAGTCCTTGGTTTGACAGATAGGGAAGGGCGGAGCGGGACTGAGGCAAGGGAGACATGGGAGAGAGTGAGGCCAACAGTCTCTGCAATGTTTGAGTCGTCCGGCTGGCAGCGCAGAAGGTGATGTCCTCACTTTTGCACGGTCGTCACTTTTGCCCGCCACACCGGCAGCAACTTATGTGACATCACTAAGTAGGACTGACCATGAAACAGAGTGAGACACATTCCATTACCATCTGGGGACAAATTTATGATATGCATTAAGAATATCTGAACGTGACAGTCTAAAAAGTCAGGTCTAGGGAAGTTTCCATTTACTAGGGAAAAATGAACCCATGGAGGGAAAAAAGGGAAGAATGTCAAAATTGATCGAAATCTAGAGACAAAATTACATTCTTTTTGGAAGTGATACGGCCAGAGTATATTCTATTTCGTTAAAAAAAATAATGAAGGGAGAGAGAGAGAGAGAGAGAGAGAGAGAGAGAGAGAGAGAGAGAGAGAGAGAGAGAGAGAGAGAGAGAGAGAGAGAGAGAGAGAGAGAGAGAGAGATATGGTGAATGGCTAGAGGAAGAAGGGAGTGAGAGGGAGAGGACACCATACATAAAACAAGTTGAGCAATACAACCCTAAATCTAAATGGACTGCTATGTCAAAGCGACATTTGATTCTGCTATATGCTATTATTTCGAGATTCTTCGAAGCCACTTCAGTAGGATTACCGAAGAAATCTACAAAACACTTTTTTAATAACAAAATTCGAAGCAAAGCATTAAAACCGTTAGTTGTAATTTTTTGTTCTCTCTCTCTCTCTCTCTCTCTCTCTCTCTCTCTCTCTCTCTCTCTCTCTCTCTCTCTCTCTCTCTCTCTCTCTCTCTCTCTCTCTCTCTCTCTCTCTCTGTAAGCTACAATTGAGGTAGTTTTAGTAGCTGCAAATATGCAAAAGATACTACAAGCAGTTGAAATATGCGGGAATCGTCATTATTGAAGTTGTATTATAGCCTCAAATAAGAAAGGGAAATTTTATGTAGAAAAGGGAAATTTTGATGGCTCGCCTAGGGAGTAGGGAAATATAGCTATGGGAGCCTGATAACACTGACTGCCTGCCCCAAGGATCTTTTAAGTCTGTATAAGATCCTTTGCCTGCCCAGTGCCCTCCCTAGCTGCCATGCCCCGAAGTGCTAAATCCGCCGCAGATCCTCTTGCCATTCCTGTCATGCCCTCATCCCCGCCAGAGACTGTCCCTGCTGCCCCTGCTCCAGCTTATCTCCACAACGCAGCAGCATCAACTCCACCCTGTGGAAGCAGTGCCCCCTGCCGCAGCCCCTGCCAACATTACACCTGATGATCACACTGAGGCTTACCTGCGAGTCACCCAGATGTTGTCCACTTTTATGAGTAGGTTTGAAGGCTTGGACAAGAGGATTAGCGATCTGGAGCAGCAGCAGCAGCAGCAGACTGAGTGTAGTAGGTCACAGGTTGTGTCACCTGACTCCATCACCCGTGTGACCCCACACCAGCCTGTAGGAGATGTACGCCAGCCTCAGGGGGAAGACACACACCAGCCTCAAGAAGACGACCTGGAATAATAAATTAAGAATAATAACAATACGGAATCTATACGGACATCATAAAAAATGCATAAACTAAACTACTAAAAACTTGGTGTTCACTTTAGGTTGTCAGTAAAACATTTTATGTTTCAAGTAACAGTATATAGTTTTTATTTAAACTCTTACTTTTCCTACAATTTTTAAAGCTTCACTTGATAAACTGATAACACAGTGCTCAACCAATATAAGTGAGATATCTAGCCTGAAAACCCAAGTAAAGGATACCAATCAGAAATTAGATGTAGTTACAAAGCTCATTTGATGCACGTTTGTCAACTCTAGAGGCTGAGACAAACAAGTTCTCAACACAGGACACATCACACCTGCTGGTTCTCAAAAATAAGCTGGAACAGAAGCTGGACACAGCCATTGCCACAACAGGTTTTGGATTGGAGGTACAACTTTCAAGCATGAAGAAAGAGGAGGCAGTTGCAGCTTCTGGATTCAGTGACACAAGGAAATTGAGGCAGGGGCTCACGGAACTTGAACAGATCGAACAGAGGAAGCAAAATATGATTGTTGCCAACTTACCAGAGCAAAGCATACCAGCAGAAGACATTCAGTTGGTCACAACCATGATTAAAGAAGAGTTCAAGCTGATCACCAAGATGAAAATGGCAACACGAATTGGTAGTGCAAGAGAAGGGAAGGACCGACTATTGTAGATGGAGCTTGATTCTGTTGGAGACAGGAAGACAATAGCGGAGGCCCCGACAATAGTCACAATACTGTCCAAAGCTAAGGAATTGCGAGACAACAGTCATGACGTCTACATTAGACCAGACCTAATACCCTCTTCATATACACGGATTATTCTTACGGATCGTAGAAATACACGGATCCTTACGATTTGGCCACTTTTACGACCGATTTAAGAGTTGTTACGAGTTATTACGAACTATTTACGGTTTATTACGGATTATTACGATGTATTTACGAAAAAAATCCACGATTTGTTACGAGTTGTCACGAATAACTACGAGTAACTTACGGGCATTTTACGTGTTTTTTACGGATTGTTACGAGTATATTACGGAATGTTACTATTCATCGAAACTTTTACGTGTTAGTTACGACCTGTTTACGTGATGTTACCAACAGTTACGAGTTAGTTACGAGTATTTACGAATTCTTACGATTTTTTTGCCAAAAACTATATAAATCGAAGTAGTAGCTGTAGCTGCATCATCGTCCGAAGCATCACTTCTGGAAATCGAGGAGACTATGCAGCTCAATTCTGATCCTCTTATTATAGGAAGGATATAGGCTCCTTGGAGGCAGTCCGGAGAAGAATGACCAAGATGATTCAGGGGTTGAGAAATTTACCCTGCAAAGAAAGATTAAAACGCCTTAATCTCCACTCCCTAGAGAGGAGGAGGGCAAGAGGGGATATGATTGAGGTTTTCAAATGGGTAAAAGGAATCAATAAGGAAAACATTAATCAGGTTTTAGAAATTAGTAGTCAGGATATGACACGAGCTATTTATGGTTTATTACGGATTATTACGATATATTTACGGAAAAATTCCACGATTTGTTACGAGTTATCACGGATAACTACAAGCAACTTACGGGCATTTTACGAGTTTTTTACGGATTTTTAAGAGTATATTACGGAATGTTACTATTCATCGAAGCTTTAACGTGTTCGTTACGACTTCTTTACGTGTTATTACGAACAGTTACGAGGTAGTTACGAGTATTTACGAGTCCTTACGATTTTTCTGCCAAAAACTATATAAATCGGAGTAGTAGCTGTAGCTGCACCATCGTCCGAAGCATCACTTCTGGAAATCGAGGAGATTATGCAGCTCAATTTTGATCCCCTTATTATAGAAAGGATATAGGCTCCTTGGAGGCAGTCCGAAGAAGATTGACCTAGATGATTCAGGGGCTGAGAAATGTACCCTACAAAGATAGATTAAAAAGCCTTAATCTCCACTCCCTAGAGAGGAGGAGGGCAAGAGGGGATATGATTGAGGTTTTCAAATGGGTAAAAGGAATCAAAAAGGAAAACATTAATAAGGTTATATAAATTAGTAGTCAGGATATGACACGTGGAAATGGGTACAAGCTAGAAAAACTTAGATTCCGGACAGACCTAGGTAGATATTGGTTTGCTAACAAAGTGGTGAACGATTGGAATAGGCTGGTTAGACACGTAGTAAGTGAGAGTATTGATAGGTATGACAGGTGAGATGCATAAATATTGCATTATTCTAAGGGTCGGGGACTAGGAACTGCCTCATGTAGGTCATCAACTGGCCTCTTGCAGTCTCCTCAATTTTTATGTTCTTATGTTCTGTCCCGAGTACCGTCAGATACGTAATAGTTGACACACACACACGCCCAAACTAACATATATGGCTGGGACCTCTGTGATAGGCCGCCAGAAAAGAGCCAATCCCAGCCTCCTAACCAGATTCACGTCCACTACCCGAATCTGAGTCACACGCACACACGTACTACGTACAGTCCCCTGGAATCCCAGCGAGGCTCTTCCTAATCTTCACAGTGATCGCAGGGATAGTATACCAGACTCTTCCTAACCAAAATACCGAATCAGGCGACATATGTCACCTCCTTTTTCATGGGATCTGTCATTGGCTGACCGCCAGTGACCATTCCTTCATCTTAATCCCCAAATTATCTCTCTCTCTCTCTCTCTCTCTCTCTCTCTCTCTCTCTCTCTCTCTCTCTCTCTCTCTCTCTCTCTCTCTCTCTCTCGATAATTCTAACATTTATTTGTATTTAAAAGGTGAATAGAAATCATCTTATAAGACATAATTTAAATATACAAATAGGTGTGTGTGTGTGTGT
>JAXIVD010000375.1:0-12500 GCA_036785275.1 Cancer borealis
ATTTCACATACAAACTTTTATCAGTATTATTACCATTGAAGTTATGAATGGGGTGCTTAACATAATGAATAAGAATGTCCAGTGTAATTTATGTAAATAGAGAGAGAGAGAGAGAGAGAGAGAGAGAGAGAGAGAGAGAGAGAGAGAGAGAGAGAGAGAAGAGAGAGAGAGAGAGAGAGAAGAGAGAGAGAGAGAGAGAGAGAGAGAGCATTGTAAAATTAACTAATGATTCTCTAAATGTTCTCTCCTTTTTGTAAGTAATATCTCTTTCTTTCGGCTTTGTTTGCTTTGTTTTCCTTATCTCTCTCCCTTCTTATCTCTCTCTCTCTCTCTCTCTCTCTCTCTCTCTCTCTCTCTCTCTCTCTCTCCTCTCTCTCATCTCTCTCTCTCTCTCTCTCACTCTCTCTCTCTCTCTCTCTCTCTCTCTCTCTCTCTCACTCAGAAAATACGAAAAGAATATGGTGAGGGCGCTGGAGGAAGCCTTATCCTCTCTTTAACCGAGAAAAGTTTTACAGGTGCAGACTGTGAAACACTCGCGGACGGGACACAAATTTCTCTCCCAAAACCACTGTGGGCCTCCTGTCACCCGGGAAGACCTCTTGGGGTGTGTTGAAGGGCGGGAAGAGGGATCACAGGCAAGGGAAAGGTTGGCCATGTTGGTGGGAGCGAAACTATGTGGGAGAGAATGGGACAGTCTTAAAGAAAATGGGACATGGAGGAAGAAATTATGTAATCAGGAAAGAGGGAAGAGAGGAAACATCTTGGAGGGAATGAAACCTTTCTTGGGAAAAACACAATCTGAAAGAAAAAGGAAGCCATTTTTGGGAAGATCTCAGAACAAGACTGTGAAGAGGAGGAGGAAGAGGAGGAGGAGGAGTGTGCAAGGGAGGGGAGGAAGGAAGGGAGGAGAGGAGGAGGAGGAGAAGGAGGAGAAGGAGGGGATAAAGAAGTGATGCTGGTGAAAGAGAGACAGGCTTGAGGGAGAGATGGCGATGTTATGTGTGACTGTCATTTGTTTCTAGATCTCCACAACCCTCACTACCACATCTATCTTCTCTCTTCCTCCCTCCCTCCCTTCCTTCCTTCAATACTTTCCTCCATCCTCTCTACTTCTCTCCACTACATGGCTGTCTCCTCTCTTCCTCTCACCCTCCCTCCTTTCCCTCCTTCTCTCCAAACCTGTCTTGTCTCCACGCACCTCCCCCTCCCTGTTTCCACTACCTCTTCATCCCCCTCCTTTGTTGCCATCCTCTCTCCTTTCCTCCTTCACTCATTCACTTTCATCTCCCTCCTTCCCTCCCCTCCCTCCCTCTCTCCCTCCCACTTCCTCCAGTCTTCCTCCTAATTTATTATAGCTATTTAGTTTATTTTCTGTTCAAGTTAACTGTATTTTCTTATTTATTATTTCTCTCTTATGTCACTAATGATGATGATGATAATGATGATGATGTGTATCTTCACCTATATAAAAAGATGAGTTTCCGCGAGTTGTAGGTAGAGGAGTTAGGTCAGGTCGGTGCTACTTTGGCTTGTTATCTACGTGTCATGAATCTACGTTGGTATGCGATCTACACTTTATATTGCGAGTGAGTGAAATTGAAGGTCCTACGAGGAGAGGAAGGCCAGTTGTAAGATGGAAGGAAAGGAAGACACTATTCCATATATTTTTGACGTAAACTTCATACTTTTCGAGTCATTCAAAAAAACATGATTTCTGCCAAAAAATCAAATGGGTGGGAAATGTTAGTTAGGTCATGAAAATTGGTACCAGGGGGTTCTCGGGCATGCTGATCACGAATCTGGAATTAGTTTTGTCATGACTATAATATTTACACTTTCCATTTTGTGGCTCGAAAATTCCACCAGAATTGAGGTCGAAAAAGGTTTTCCCATTTTACTACGTAAATATTAGTCTTAAAGGAAAATTGTATAGAAGTAAAGTTATGGAGTTTGGTTATGTATATATCATAAAGTCATCGTCTTTTCAATAACTCAAATACCTATGAAGAAAATTTAAATTTTATGAAAGAAATGAATATATAATACTTTACACTCCTACACTTATAATTAAATTCCAATTGAATTCTAGTATAGCTCAATAAAACGAACGTCTCTTGCTCTTTCTTTTATATTCTATAAATTTTTTACGTAAACCCCATACATTTTGAGTTATTTCAAAATATGTGATTTATCTAAAAAAGTCTAAGGGTGTACCCTGTACCCTACAAAATTTCTTGAAAATTTCCACACCTCAGAATCTCATGAAAATTAGTACAATGAGGTTTTAGATTATGCTGAACAGGAATCTGGCCTTATTTTCCTGATTGCTATAATATCAAATTGTATTTCACCATTGCTTGCCTAGAAAAAAATTAATGCATAATACTTTACACTCCTACATCTATTATCACATTCCAATTCAATTTCATTATAACTCAATAGAGCGAACGTCTACTTTGGTATGCAATCTAGAGGTTAGGTTAGGTTAGCCTAACCTAACTATTTCAATTACATTTACTTTGTTATATATATGTTATAATATGTTTTACTATGTAGATATCATTCCAAAATAAAACTTGTACGGTGTAAATACTTTTTCCCTGTAGATAACAAGCCAAAGTAGCACCGGTCAGGTCATGTAGAGGTCAGACATAGACTACAGAAATGTTGTAGGTCATTTTCATTTCAAGCTAAACACAGGAAGGTCAAGTTGTATGTTTCCGTATTTTTCATGGAAACTGGAAAGTAAATGAAGATTGGCAGGGATTATGAAGGTCTATTTTTTCCCCTTACTAACACGGAATGCCTTGAAGAGCTTAAAGTTTTACAGACTTGCTCGTTATTTTAATGTTGTTTAACCTCAAGCTGTAAGGATCGACGGTGATGTTGGTGCGGGAGACTACACAATGATGCTTAACGATGTAGTCAGTAGTTATCAATTATCTAACTTTCTCTTCTTAGATAACAAGAGGAAAAAGAGATAGAGAGGAAAAAGGGAGAAATATATAATAATTCAAAAATAGTTAGGTTAGTTAGAATGCTTAGCTGTGTTTTCTTTATTAATACTCACAACAGAACCACGCGGCTTCCTATCATTACATCCACATCATTAACAAGACACAATACTGGAGAGGATACTTACCTGGAGGGAACACCTGTATGGATAATCATTAACCACACCTTTTCCTGTATTTATTAGTTATTTCCCTTCCTTACATTGAATTATTATTTTTTCTTTCTTCCTGTCTTTATGTTCGAGGTGCCATACGGGCCTCTCATCCCTACGTCACGATATAGGGGGATGAACTTAGCGTGTGAGAAAATGAAAGTGTGTGAGGTGGCCTTATGCTACGTAGCTTTCAGACCAGAAACACGCACTGGCGAGACCGATAGAAAGTTACGCCTTGTTTCTGCTTCTCCCTGTACGGCCAGGTCACGGCGCTGGGTCGTGTGTGTGTGTGTGTGTGTGTGTGTGTGTGTGTGTGTGTGTTTTCAGACGTCTAGCTCAGTAGGAAAAAATATACTGTTACTCGAAAAAGAGAGAAAGAGATAAAGAGAGAGAGAGAGAGAGAGAGAGAGAGAGAGAGAGAGAGAGAGAGAGAGAGAGAGAGAGAGAGAGAGAGAGAGAGAGAGAGAGAGAGAGTATTGACGTACCTGAAAGTGCCACACGTCACCTGGCCGTTCACACTACTTCGATAACCTGATATTTGCGCTCTGAGGCTTGAAGGCCAACGTCAGTAGTAAGTTCATGCCTCACACACTACACTAGATAGGTCGGGAGGATAGTAGAACGCGTGGTCTCGCAGGATGGGGTGAACGTCTCTTGTAAGGAGGGTAATGGTGGTGGTGGTGGTGGTGGTGGCGCTGAAGGAAGGTGAGGTGACAGTAAAGGGAATGAGCTGTCTATTTAGAGCAGCGAGTGAAGGGTTGGTTAATGGTATTGGGTTCTGGAAGGAGTACAGTGTTATCAGGTAAAGGGTGATAGGGGGAGGGAATGGTATAGATGTATGGGAAATGTGGTTGTAAATGTACCGCTTGCCATGTACGTACCTTCCTCTGGGTTGTGTTACCTGTGCACGTTTGTTTTAGCTTTAATAACTTTGTCCACCGGGTTTTAAAGGTGAATATGTACAGAGGGGACAGCCAGTTGGGGTAAAACTGGTAAAACTAGACATGAGTTTAATACTTTTCCGATGCCTTTTTGGTGCACAGTAACGGCAATCCCATAGACACCTTTTTTATATATCTATTTTCCTTGGTATCGTCAGAACAGAGGTAAGAGGATTTACACAAGGGGTGAACATGTGTAGAGTCGACACTAGAATTTAGGGAGATGGACGCTCGACCATCCAGTTTCCAGCCAGACTCAATGGTGTTGAGCCTCGTTGGTTCTCGGGTTGTGTCGAGGGACTGGCTGGGGCAACGACTAGGAAGGGGGTGTTTCGGCAGCCCACTGAGAGGAAGGAATGACTGGTGGATGGGGCTGCATAGTGGACGAGTGAACTAACTGGAAATTGGGACGACTGGTGGATGAAGGAACGGGTTGGTGGATTAGGTGGTTGTTAAATTAGATTACTGGTGGATGAGGTGACTTGAGGTTGATAAATGGTACAGAAACAGGTATTTCAAACTGAACTCTATATGCAAACTCTTTGATAGACCCTCTTATTTTTTTAGCCATGCACCCAAATATTAAATTAATAATACTGTTTCTTCCAATACTTTAACGTCGCTATCTTGTTCTTCATCCGTTCAAGTGCAGATTGAACACTTACGAACCTCCATCAGCATTCATGAGTCTCGTTGCTGTTAAATAAATACGTAATATACCAATCTGAAATCCACTTCTAGAGAACGTTGGATATTCGTGCATGATATCCATTTCCGATAACACTTCCACGGTAAAATTTCTGAATCAACAAGTAGTGCGTCGTTGAAGCATTCCAGGTAATTAACCTTTAAAGTACTAAAAGAGCCACTTGGACTGGAGGAAACTGGAATGTGCCGCAACACAGAAGAATTTCATCGATATCGTCCTCCTGTCCTGCTAAAGTTGAGTGAGGGAGGCAAGGCGAGGCGAGGCAGGGCAAGGCAAGGCAAGGAGGGCGTGGGGTGATATGGCACTGCGGGGACACTCCTGTTATATCAGAGGACGGAGAGGACGGAGCGAGGTAAATAAGATCGGGGAGACTTACGTGGCATATACTACAACAGACAGGGGCGGGGGCAGCGTGGCTTTGGCTCTCACGCCTTCAAAGACCTGCGTTTTTACTTTTTTTTTCCCTCCAAGCGCTCCGTCGTGTGGGTAAAGCAACATCCATTTCTCTCTGCAGAATCCAAAGTGCAATTTCCTAATTTGATATTCTACGTATAAATTTAGTTACGCGTAAATATCTACAAGGGAAGGGGACCTGATTGGCAGTGTTCTCCTCCGGCCTTCCCCGCTACGCTACCAGGGGCGAGTGATGTAGAGGAGGAAAGCGAGCAAGGTTGAACAGAGAATTGATTTATCATTGCAAAGTCACGGAGAGAGAATGAAAGGCTATCAATGAACGAAAAGGATGATGGGAAACGTGATTAAGTGAAGGGAGTTCGAGGTGGAAAGGATTGAGTGCAGTGGATATCTTTGAATAGAATCGAGGCGGATGTATGTTGTGTAACCTCTGAGATGAATCATTGACTATTTCAGTAATTGCCTCTGATAATTACTTTGATGAAAAGGACTGTCTTGCTATACTCACAGTCACTCGAGGAAGGAAAAGTAATTTGTATGATATTCGTTATTCATCCGCTGCGTCCCTATCAGCCTTGCATCGGGAGGTGGGACGCACAGGATGGCTGATTAGAGAAAGTAATGGCTCGGAAGACAAGCCTCCGGGGATTAGCGTGCCTGACGAAGGGCGGACAGCCGGTGTGAAGCTCCCGATGCGGCCGATACCAAGGCCTTCATACTGATAACAGGGAGGGGGAGGGGGAGGGGGACGCTGTGGATAGCTGCGGTCGGTCAGGCATATATATAGTTCCAATTTTAGTATATGTACCGCCGAAGCAAATACATACAAATGAACGGATCGAAACTTTTGTGATATGCGGAAAATTTGCTCTTTCTTTAGTACTCTATACATGTTTTACGTAAACCTCATACATTTCGAGTTATTTAATTAAAAAATGTCAAGGGGTGTATGTAGCCACGACAGGCAATTGCGTTGACAATTTCCACTGGTTCAAATCTCACAAATATCTCTACGGCATTAGAAACATGAATGTGTCCGTCATCATCGTCATCATCATCGTCACACCTGCTGTTCATGTGGAAGAACACGTAGAAGATATAACTACATCCTCCTGAAGGTGTACACGCATTTGGACATTACTTTTACATCTAGATAACGATCATTCTCCTTTTCATCTAGGCGGTCTTGGGCAGCCAGAACTCACAATGACTCTGTAACGATGGGACTGTCATCTGAAAAGCCATATCCGATGACAGACGGCCCGTAATGACAAGGTCCATGACTCCTCAATGCCCCATCCATAACAGTGTTGGAACGCGCGGGAGCAAAAACTCGCCGCTGTCTCGTCCTTAAAACAATGAAAAAAAAAGCTGAATTTATCTTCTCTTACCCTGACAGCGGATTCAGTCAATTGTATTCATGGTTTTATTGAGCAAAACCATCCCTTGAAATGATAAAGTGAAATATATACTTGTGAAATTGCTTCTGAAATACCCAGTGCAGTTTTGGCTTCTTATTTTAGATAGGAAAATGTTGCAATACATACACACACACACACACACACACACACACACACACACACACACACACACACACACACACACACACACACACACACACACACACACACACACACACACACACACACACACACACACACACACACACACACACACACACACTTCGAACCACCAGAAAAATAGCTGAGAAAATATTGTGTGAATGAATAAATAAAAGAAAAGAAGAGGTCAATAAAAGAGAAGGTGAGGAAAAAAACAAAATAAAAGTGAAGGGGAAGGAAAGAGTGAAAGGGAAAGTAGGAACAGGGAAGGAAGAGAGACTAAACAACAGGAAACTTCACAAATCCAAGAATATGAGAGGAATAAGAATAGAGAGGAAGAGTGAAGAAGGAGGATTAGAAGAGGATACAAAACAAATGCATAGGGGAGGCGAGGTAAGAACGAGAGGAAGAGAGAAAGGGAATTAGAAGGGAGAGAAGAATACGACCCTCTAGGAGAAGAAGGTTTAGGTCAGGGAGAAAAAAATATACACATACCAATAACTCAAGACCAGAGGTGAGGAGAGAGAAAGAGAGAGAGGAAGAGAGAGGGAAGAGAAGGAAGAAGAGGAAGAGGAGGAAGAAGAGGAGGAAGAGGAGATAGTGTCATGCTAATTCAATGTAGTGGATGTGCATATACGTATAAATGTTATATATTCTATCATTCATCATTACCACGCGAGAACAATCCAATATTTCATACCAGCGCCACCACGACAAGCTGGAGGAGGAACAAGAACGATACATAATTCCTACTCTGACCACGCCCTTCCTGTTACAGTTACAGGTACAAAACGCCAGTCTTCGTAATACCACCTAGACTATCATAACTCCTCCAGATAATCTACTCTTACCGATAAAAACAAACAAAAAAACATTATCTTGTATTAATGTATCGCTATCAACAAAAAAAAGTGAAACGTCTGACAAAAATACTAACTAGTGAAATCCAGCGATGATATAAAAAACTATTGGAAAAAAACACAATAGAATGAAAAATAAAATGTAGGAGTAATGACCAGCAGGAACAGTGAGCCAGCCAGACAGACGCTTTGAACATATAAAACAGAGAAACGAATTAACTTATACTGGGTGAATGACCTGATGTGAGAGAGAGAGAGAGAGAGAGAGAGAGAGAGAGAGAGAGAGAGAGAGAGAGAGAGAGAGAGAGAGAGAAAGAGAGAAAGAGAGAGAGAATGGGGTGGACCTTGTGTCTGCCTGTGTGAGTGCATGACATTGAGCTGTGTACGTAGAGGTGACTACTATTGATGTGTGTAGTTATGTAGTTGTACAATAGTTTCAAACAGAGTAATGGAGTTAGTTTTTACTCTGCTGGGGGTGAGAGAAAATGTATGTAGTAAGGGAGGAATTGTAGAGGGAGGGAGGGAGGGAGGGAAGTAGGGAGGTAAAGGGGTGGAGAAGTGGAAGAGAAAATAGATGCTGGGGGTGAGAAAAGGTTCCCCATTATGAGAGGTAAACGAGAGAAAACGGAGAGTTGTATAAAAGCCAGACATTTGATATTCAGCTTAGGTACGAGACCCAGCATCTTCCCCCCTTCTTATCTTCCTCCTCCTCCTCCTCCTCCACTAGGCCTTCACCCCACAGCATCCAAACATCTCAAGCCACACCCTTGTCAGGTCACCAAACTCACCAGCGCACACCTGCAGACACACCTGGTCCTCAACACGCACCTCCAGCAGCCACACACACCTGTAAATCATTAATGAATACCTTACCCAGCCTCCCACCTGTGTCTAGACGTTAGTGCTGTAATACATCTCTTTGGACGGAAAGTGAAAACGAACATACGACTGAAAGGTATAAAAAAAAAGAGTAAAAAAAAAAAGAGCAACAGGGAAAGTACAGACGGTTAAGAAAGAGAATGAGAGAGAGAGAGAGAGAGGAAAAAAAGTGTATGACGACGCCCAAGTAGAGAAAGTGAAGTACCACATGTATTAGAATTAAAAAGAAAGTGAAGCTAATTCGAAGTAAGTGAAAGTAAAGATAAAGAAGATGTATATGCAATGCGGAAGCTTCATGGGACCACGAGGAACCCAACCCAGCCGGCTCGGGTCTGCTGGGCGGCTATGTCAGTCCGATAAAATGGAGAGAAAGTTTTGGTCGCTCCATAATGGCCGGCGTGTGACCTGGAAAATGGCCTGAAATGGTTTTGACAATGGGTGGCCCTTTGAGGCGATTTGGGGCTGGGATGGGGCGGCTGAGGCAACACAGAGGTGACCCGTTGCGAGGGAGGAAAATTTGCATGCTGGTACTAAGGAAGTATTACGAGCAACACTGGAAACTGGAAACTGGAATATGGAAGAGGTGACGCACTGATTCCACTATAAATCTCTTGCCTGGATAACAGAATAACCTGGAATTGCTGTATAGATTACCGTATTTCCAAGCCAAGAGGAAATAAATGCAGAATAATTCAAGTCAAGTGCTTTCCATAAGGCGCATATCGTTTTCTTCAGCGTGAGGCACAAACGTGACGCCTCGCCTCTCAGGGATGAAGAGAGGTCACGCTGGCTTGGCTGCGTGAGTGATGACCTGACCTGTTACCTGTCTTACCTAAAGAGGCCACTAAGGTCACCGCCCCCTCACCCTCGCAGGCAGGTGAAGGGAAAGAAGAAACAGGAGAAAGGAAAGATTAGAAGATTACGGAAAGGAGGAGGAAGGAAAAAACTAAAGAGGATGAGGAAGAGGAGGAAAGAGGAAAGCGAGAGTTGTCTGGCACTAAAACCAGCCTTCAGTAACCTCCCCAGCCAGCTCGTTGACCATTATTGGCTTTAACACGCCGGCGTCTCCCAGTACTGGACGGCGCCGCAAACTCGCTTTCAAACATGAGCATGGGACGTGCCGGCTGCTGCTTATAAGAAGAAGAGAAAATCTAGTAAGGGTCGAGTTTTCATTCAGACCTCCTAGACATCGCACCGAAAGTCTCATCAGTTGTGTAATGACTCCCGCGTGTCTTACTGCGGCACAACTTAGGAGTCTGAGTTGAAGTACCGTTGTTTGTGAGTTTGAAGCTATTGGAAAATCGTTATCTTGAGTTTCAGGTCATTTGTACGTTAAGGATCTGATCTGTTGACTGTAAAAGACCCGTTGTTAAGGATTTTGCGTAAAGGATTTGGATCGGTGTTGAGGTCTTAGTGTTGATATGCTTAGTGTGAGTTCCTTCTCGATAGAAAAAAGAGGTATGAAAGTAGAAGTACAGCTTATGTTGCAAGGCTGATTATGTGTAATTTCTCCTTCACTCTTCGTTCATCTTGATAATTCTCGATCTAACGGAAACTTGAAAATTACATGGACAGGAAGACAATAGGAGGGTTGAGTTTATGATTTGTTAAGTAGACATTACGTACAAACACGCGAGGAAAAAGGGGAATGTCTGTTATGCATGGACGTGGAACCAGTTATTGCCACCACCACCACCACCACCACCACCACCACCACCACCACCACAACTCCTCTTAACCTTGCTGCCATACCCAGAATTATTGATCCATTGCAGGCACCGACTTTGAAACGCATCAGAAGTCTTGTAATCTCACTGGACCTGTTGAATCGATGCCTTGTGTGCTTACTAAATAAACATTGCAGCTTCCTCTGTGACCTTTGAGTGTGTGTGCGTGTGTGTGTGTGTGTGTGTACGTGTGTGTGTGTGTGTGGCAATACCCGTCCTGGTGGCATGCAGTACCTGTTGCAAGTCAGCATCTCAGCCTCAATAAGTGCAACAAGACAGGATTCTTAATCAATTATTTTAAACCTAATTCCAGTACTTAATAAATACCTAATTAAGGCAACGATTAGGACTATTTGCTACATTGATTTCTTACCAATACTACTGAGAATTAAAGCGGCGTAAAAAAAATAAACTGACAATTACCTTAACACTTGTAATTGTGAACACCGCCGCCAATTACTCTTGTTAACATCACGTGCGTGTGTGCGTGTCTGGGGCGGCACTTCTACTCCTCTATTAGCCAGGCGCGACTGGAACTTACGAAGCCAGGGTGGTAAATAAAGGGGAAGAGGGCGTGGCGTTAGGCAGACCCTCGCTGGTAAGACCAAGGCGTAGCTGTGCGTCGGGGCGATGGGCTCCTATAGAAGGAAACTGCTGGTGATTCTGATTGAGGTTTCCAGCGACTCTGAGGACGACATGGGAAAGGTAAGACGGTGGCAGGGTGGTGATGGCAGCCTGTATAATAGTAGTAGTAGTAGTAATAGTAGTAGTAGTAGTAGTAGTAGTAGTAGTAGTAGTAGTAGTAGTAGTAGTAGTAGTAGTAGTAGTAGTATCTAATTAGCTGTATATTATTGTTGTGTGTTTGGTTGGGCAATGCATTAGGAAAAGCGTCAAATCCTTATCCATTCCGAGGGTTAGTAGAGGGGAAGGTAAACTATGGGAATGGGGAGAGTCCAAGCTATGGGTAGTGGGAGAATAGTTACTGGAAGGGAGGAAGGAAAGCATAGGGACGAGGGAGAAAGGTAAACAAGGGGGTGATAAGATTAAGAGATAGGGAGGGAAAAGGTAATGCATGAGAGGGCGAAGGAAAGAATGACTGTGAGTGGTAAGGAAGAGTATGGAGAAAGGAAGGCAATAGGAGGGGAGGGAAAGGAAAGATTTGTAGGGGGAAGGGAGAATAGAGAGTGAATAGTGAGAAGGGAGGAGGGAGACTATTGAAGGCAGGGGAGGAGAGGGGGGGGACCTTTGTTACACTGATTGGGTGTGACGTTACCATCACTGTTGTTAAGGGAAGTGGAAAAAAAAACACATTCTCGTAGGTAACATTCATCCCATTATGTGGCAGATTTTGAGGTCATTCTGTTTAGCATTGTTTAACTTTCCTTATGCCTTTCCCTTTCCCTTCATTAACAGTCAGTCAGTACATGCATAAGTTTAACGCTTCACTGTGCCTACTTTCTCTCCCTTGACGACTGTTTATTTTTAATCATATTTTATTACCCAGTAGTTTTAAGAATAAGAGATGAGAGACGCTACTAGATAACTAAATAGAGTCGTGTCATGTGCCCTGACAACACCTGACTACTCAATGCAAAGGACAGACAGACATACCGGAGTTGAATTTACAGTCCACGCAGACACCAGTTTGGCGCGAGATGCATGTTCACACAGGTAGGGTCATAGAACCTAACCTGAGGACGTGTACAGTGTCGCGTGAGGCCTCGATCACCTCCCTGGCGCAATCATTCCCAGCTTGACTCTACCACGTGTCTCCCAGGTGCGATGTCTCAAGGTCAGGGGCGCGGCAGGGATCTCTCTCGTAGGTCTGTAGGAAGATGAAAGGCGTGGGTTCAAGACGAGGTTGTTATTTATTGTAAAGGAAGGTAAAGAGGCTGTGGGTGTAGCAGATGAAGGCGGGCGGGGCAGAGAAGAGGCGTTACTGGAGGCCATATAGAGGTGCAGGACCTTGAAGTAGAACACGTGACCTTAAGTCTTCGGTAAGCAGGAAGACTTGGAACTGTTTGTTGTATCATGTCATTCCATTCCAGTGGGCAGATCGGGATAGTTTATTTTAAAGCAAACTGCTGTGACATGAAAGATGATGACATAGTTAATTACTTATCAGTTCTAATTGTTATTACTACCACTACTACTACTATTCTAGCTTAAGGATCAAACACTAATCTTTGCTTTTATAAATGTTTTCTTTCTCCTTGGAAGTAGTAATCTTGATCTTATA
>JAXIVD010000375.1:17500-27500 GCA_036785275.1 Cancer borealis
CATTGTTATTAGTGCCAAATATACCAATAAAAATAAGTGAGAGAAGACCCGTGAATAAAGGAGGGAGGAGAAAGAAGGGGAATACTTGATTTATTTGTGTGTGTGTGTGAGTGTGTGTGTGTGTGTCCCTAGCGAGAGGCTCCTCAGAAGTCCTGCCTAAAGTTAGCAGAAACAAAGTCGATACTGAGAGATTCTGCTGATGAGACAGACACACGCCAGATACCACTCCACCCTGACCACCACACACACACACACACACACACACACACACACACACACACACACACACACACACACACACACACACACACACACACACACAGGGATGGCGTCATGTGGTAGGCGAGCCGTGTCCTGGGCTGCATAACCTTGACCAAGTCTGACGCACAGCTGGACTTCACCATCAAGACGTGACCACCACCTTGTCGTTACACAGTCTTTCCATCTTCAGTTATCGAACTTCTCATCCCGTTAGGAAGGCTGTAGGAGAGTGTGTCCAGAGTTTTTCTATCGAGAGGTGATCTGCCTGAGGATCTGTATTGCGGGGCACGTTATGCCCTGATGCACACGCTGTAAGAAATGAACTTCCGATTGAGAAAAGGAAAACGTTGCATCTGAAATAGAAGGTCAAGATATACACTAAATTCAGGGCTACATGTCTACTTATTTTATTAAACTTATTTATCGCAACAATGAATATTTTTGAAATCATATCGCAAGTCACTCTTGTTGTCTTCGTTTAAAAGAGGAATTAATTAAACGAGTAATGCCTTGTAAGGGAAATATAATGGTTGAGTGAATTGACATTTTTTTCTACGTTAAGTTGCTGTCAATCCATGGTGGACGTGGATATGTTAATGGTTGTGGCGGCGGTAAGGCTAAAGGTAGCTGCGGCGAGGCGGTCAGGACGTGCGGGTGAGGGTGAGGGCGAGGGTGAGTCCAATGGTAGCCATGGATACCAGTGTGGCCATCCTTTAACCCGCTAAAAAATGCTCCACTTCACCCCGACCACAGGAAATAATGAACGAATTGCCTGACCCGCGGGAGTGTGGGAGAGAGGCTGCAGGGAACACAACGCAACGTCCTTTAGGGTAGACGGTTCAGTGAGATGGATATTGAGGTCAGGACTGGCCATGTAGGTGAAGCTGACTTGGTGAAGCTACTGGTGATGAGATGCTGCCAGGCCCGGACCATCCTAAGAGAAAGAAAGAGAGAGAGAGAGAGAGAGAGAGAGAGAGAGAGAGAGAGAGAGAGAGAGAGAGAGAGAGAGAGAGAGAGAGAGAGAGAGAGAGAGAGAGAGAGATTACTTCTACTAATACTACCCTCAACTATTGATGCTGTGCACAATATTTACTGTTGCGATCGTAAGATGAAATTGTATATTTTTTCCATTCACTGTATATGTTACCTGAAATTGGAGGTAACACTATAGGGGGAAGAATGACGACCACGAGGTGTGTCTGCTATTAATTGTCATTCCAACAAATAACTGCCGCGTATCCCTCAGACGTCACTGTTGGTATTTGCCATTCGACCAAAAACCTGTTTCAATAGTCCACGCCACACCTGCTTCTTACCCTCACCCCTCACCCCTCCGCCCACTCTCACAAGACTCACCATCCAACCCTTCACCTCTTGCCTCACCCTCTTCTCCTTCACTTCCTCGCTCTTCATCAACGCCTCAGTCACTGTATCACTGATGGGTGCTACTTTGGCTTGTTATCTACGTGTCATAAATCTACTTTGGTATGCAATCTACACTATATTGCGAGTGAGTGAAATTGAAGGTCCTACGAGGAGTGGAAGGAAAGGAGGACACTATTCCATACATTTTTTGACGTAAATTTCATACTTTTCGAATCATTAAAAAAAAAATGGTTTCAGCCAAAGTCAAATGGCTGGGAAACGTTAGTTAGGTTAGGTTAGGTTAGGATAACTTATGGAAATTGGTACCTAGGGATTCTCGGGCATGCTGATCACGAATCTGGAATTAGTTTTGTCCTTACTATAATATTTGGATTTTTCATTTTGTGGCTCGAAAATTCCACCAGAATTGAGGTCGAAAAAGGTTTTCCCATTTTACTACGTAAATATTAGTCTTAAAGGAAAATTGTATAGAAGTAAAGTTATGGAGTTTGGTTATGTATATATCATAAAGTCATCGTATTTTCAATAACTCAAATACCTATGAAGAAAATTAAAATTTTATGAAAGAAATGAATACATAATACTTTACACTCCTACACCTATAATTAAATTCCAATTGAACTCTAGTATAGCTCAATAGAACGAACGTCTCACGCTCTTTATTTTATATTCTATGTGTTTTTTACATAAACTCCATACATTTTGAGTTATTTCAAAATATGTGATTTATCTAAAAAAAACTAAGGGCGTAACCCTACAAAATTTCGTGAAAATTTCCACACCTCCGAATCTCATGAAAATTGTTACAATGAGGTTTTAGATTATGCTGAACACGAATCTGGCCTTATTTTCCTGATTACTATAATATCAAACTGTATTTCACCATTGCTTGCCTAGAAAGAAATGCATAATACTTTACATTCTTACATCTATTATTACATTCCAATTCAATTTCATTATAATTCAATAGAACGAACGTCTACTTTGGTATGCGATCTAGAGGTTAGGTTAGGTTAGGTTATATATATGATATATGTTTTACTATGTAGATATCATTCCAAAATAAAACTTGTACGGTGTAGATACTTTTTCCTTGTAGATAACAAGCCAAAGTAGCACCCACTGATGTTCATTCTTTCCGTCTCTACTTCTCTGCTTGACTCACCTGTGTATCTTTACCTGTATTGTGATTAGTGTGTGTTGGTTGATGATCACGCCTCCTCACTGTGCCTGGAAAATTCATATCTAGTGTTATTTAGATTCGAGGAAAACCTATATTTTATTCTCTCCATTTTGAGCCACAAGTAACGGGGCGTCGGTACGAAAAGAGGCCCTGTTGAAGTTTTAATGACCTTGAAAATCAATATTTCGACAAGAGATTTTGTTATAAAAGATGTTGGTCTTCCATCGGTGAAGTTTGGCCCTTAAGAACTTGTTAAATTGGAGCCTTGATTCAAGCATACACACACACCACCACTACCACCACCACCACCACCACCACCACCACCACCACCACCACCACCACCACCACCACCACCACTACTACCACCACCACCACCACCTCCACCGCCGCCGGCCTGGATCCATTCTTAGTTCCCATATAGGGATGTCGTGCCACACTAGTATAGCAAAGGTCGTTAGGGTTTAAGAGATCCTGAAAGTGTTGCACGAACGTGTATGGAAAACTTGTCTTGTGGCGTCGGTTAGACTCACCTCAGTGTGCAGTACTTACCTGGGTGGCGGGTGAAGGTGCGGGGAAAAAAGGGGGAAAAACTTGCATGGTTTCGTCCGTTATTAACAAGAAAGGAACAAAAATTTCCCAGAAAATAAAAGTGCAAGTTTTTTTCTTCAGAATTCCGTTAAAAACCGTTAGTTGTAAGAAATGTATAATATTTATAACACGAACGGTTTGTTGTAATAAAATGATAAGCTTTAAAACGGATAAAAAGCTCGAGGTAAACATGTATGCTTATGGAAGAACTGATGAATGTGAAGGAGAACAAGAAATGATGATGTGTTTGCCTTCACCTGCGCACCTGAGCACCTCTCCCTCACATGTGTGTTAGCCAGGTGTGAGGCGGCGCACCTTTACACTCCACTCGCCTCATAACCACCTCACACTCCAGAACCTCACCATTCATGCACAGTTCTTCTCACTCTTCTTTCTGTCATTTCCATTCTTTCCCACCTTCCCCTTCCCTCTCCTATTGTCCGCCATTAGTAAGTGACCACAGGAGGGGAGGAGAGGCAGGCTGGCTGGACCTTGGCGGTGATGAGAAAGTTGGTCAGCTCTCACCCGCCGCCAGCAGCTACTTGGTACTCTTATTTGTCGCGTTAACCGTCGGTCCAGTGAAGGGTGAACACCAATGCAGGGTTGGTGGTCGTCTTTTTCAAATGGTTCTACCTGTTACGACTACTACGACTATATACTTATACAGCCATCATCACCAAACTACTTATATTCCTGGTGATACTTCTACCGCCGCCTTCACCATTCCACTAACTGATGTTGCATACTGTATTACATTTGCTAATACTACTACTATTATTACTGACACCATATTGCTGTCATTACTATACTGTTGTTGCTGTTGCTGCCTCCGTCCATTAGGAACAGTAACACACACACACACACACACACACACACACACACACACACACACACACACACACACACACACACAGTCTTCGCTATACTTAGGCCGCCACAACAGGGCATTGACTTGAGGAGGAGGAGGAGGAAGAGGAAGAGGAGCCGTAAGTAACTAACCACACACCATAAACAGTACGTGTATATTCACTGAGTTCACGCCCTTAATTGACCTCAAAGAGAAAGATTTTACAACCTCCGAGGCTTTTTAGGTAGAAGTGTTTTTCTCTCGTGTTATTGTCATCTGGAGACATTGAGGAAGTCCTTGGAAGCTATAGTACAGCTGGGGTCTTCTTAAGCCTAACGCCCCACCCCCAGAGGCCTAGCTAGGAAATCCACACCGAAGCTAACTATAACATTTTTGACCGACCGCCATTGGGATGCAGACGAGGTTAGGTGAGGTCGATGTCCCTGGATATTGCATCATTACATTCATCATTCCCTGAGTAGGTAGTATGTAAGCCTCACGTAGGGTGGTGAGGACACGCTGCACCAAGGAGTGTGAGGCAAGTGTTGGTGTAGGAAGGATCCTCGTCTATTCATGAATCCTTGAGTGATGGGAGAGAGTCGTTGGGAGGGGAGGAGGAAAGGACGGAAGAGAAAAGAGGCGGGAAGTTTGTGAAAGGAGGGAGGAAGGGAGACAGAAGATATATAAATGTGACCCCAAGGCGAGGGTGAGGGAGAGGCTTGTATGAGGGAGTCAAATAAGGGGTAATGAATGAAGGGAGAAAGTAAAGGGATGAGTAGAGGAAAGGGAAGGTGAGAGTGGGAGAGGAAGGTGAGATTGGAGTGTGACCTGGTGGAGGAAAAGGCAAGTTATGCAGGCAAGTGAATGTTGTTTGTCTGTAGAAAGATTGAGGTTGAATGGCGCGGTGGTGTTATAAGATCATAATGAGGCTGTAAAAGGTCAGTCGGCTTACACAAAACTCTTCAACTTCAGCCATCTGTCATCCTCGTCCATAAATCTAACAAACTTTCTCTGAGGCTTTCTATCGTTTTAACACTTACTACGTGGTTAACGGAGTCTGTTTCACTCTTCCGCTGTCCTATTTATAAACCAGTTCCTGCCATTCTGTTTCACGATTCTAAAAAAAATTACATATTTCATCAATGATTTCTCCCCTAAATACTTGCTTACGGAAACTGGATACTGACCACGTTCACGGAAACACTATTTGCTCTTTGGACCGTCCTGTGTGTAACTTGGGCTTTAGGGATCACGAGACTGACGAGCCGTGAGGGCGTTCAAACCTAAGCGTGGTGTGCCCTTCTGAAGTCTGCCGGGATTGCACTGAACATTCAAACCTTTCAAAGACGTGATGCAGCCGTTGGTGTCCGAATCACGCCCCATCTGCCGATACCCTTCCTCAGGAGCTGGATGAAAAGCCAACCAATGGGAGGCTGGTGCACACATACTTAGATAAAGAGTGAGGTAGGAATAGCACGGTGTGGAGAGTAGAGTTCAGTGTGGAGTCTATATTATAGGTAATGTATACAAGTTAAATTTTTGCTCCACAGTAAAAAAAATCATTCGGTGTGTGCGATTCTTTTTCACTTTATTAACAAAAGAATATGGCAAACTTTTGGAGAGGTGGTGGTGTGGGTGAGGTGTGTGTGGTGTTGACTGTAGGGAGGGTGATGTGTAAGGGTGAGGATGAGGCCCTACCCAGGTATCCAGGTATTATGTGATGGGGTGTGAGGATGTGGTCTGGGGTAAGAATATGAGCCTAGAGCGATCCCCGGGGCACAAACACACACACACACACACACACACACACACACACACACACACACACACACACCACGTTGCTTCTAGGACTTTCTACTATGCTATACTCACCTAAGGCACGCAAAAAGTAATGAAAATATTCACTAAAAACAAAACGCGAGCTGAGCGGCGTGTCAAGAGAGGGAAGGAGACGCGAAACATGGAAAGTACCGACGAAAAATATAGAGAAAGAAAACTATTAAACTCAAGAGAGAGAGAGAGAGAGAGAGAGAGAGAGAGAGAGAGAGAGAGAGAGAGAGAGAGAGAGAGAGAGAGAGAGAGAGAGAGAGAGAGAGAGAAAGAGAGAGAGAACATAATACTTAGCTCTGCAATAAGTTTGTTCCTTAATTCTTTCCCTCTTACACACTGGTCGCTAACTTAGGAACTTAACGAGTACTTACACTTGGTGAGGCGAACTTAGAACGTGGTAATTGTGTTCAGTTAACTTACACCACTGAAAGGGGGACAAGGTTAATTAATTTGCAGCGTCTTTACTAACACTTTCTGGACACAATTAGTCGTACTTGCGTTCATTGAGACCTTCCATAATACCTTCCAGGACGTGAGGCGAGGAATGAAGTTGTATAATGTTCAGGAAATTCACGTATTTTCTTTTTTTTAATGAACTGTGTAAATGTTGCCCCAAGGTCGTTAGAGAGAGAGAGAGAGAGAGAGAGAGAGAGAGAGAGAGAGAGAGAGAGAGAGAGAGAGAGAGAGAGAGAGAAAGAGAGAGAGAGAGAGAAGAGAGAGAGAGAGAGAGAGAGAGAGAGAGAGAGAGAGAGAGAGTCGTTTAGGTTATAAATGGCTACGGAACACTGCGATTTCTCTCAGCGCAGGTGATTTCTTGAGGTGGAAGTCAATGCCACGCACTAGGAGTAGGATAAGTAATGGAGTGGCAGGCGATGCAGGGGTGGAAGGTGGAGGACGAAGAGGAGGAAGAAGAGGAGGAGGGGGAGGAAGGAGAAAGGGAAACCGGAAATACCGCAGTTTTGTCACACCGTTATGTATCCGTGGAGTGGTATATAGTAACGACCATGTAGCTAAATAACCTTATGTCTTTGGTAGTATAAGTTAGTAGTATAAGTTAGTATTAATGGTTACAGTTATAGTGAAGAAGGTGGCGGGTCGGGGAGAGTGAGGTGAGCTGTGTAAGGGTACGTACAGGACTCAAGGGAGGAGGAGAGAGGAAGAGGAAGAGGAGGAGGAGGAGGAGGAGGAGGAGGAGGAGGAGGAGGAGGAGAACAAGGAGCCGTTAATGGAGGTAGCCTGCCTGACCTGACGCCATGATTCACCACCACTATACCAGGAGGAGGAGGAAGGAAGAAGAAGGAGGAGGAGGAGGAGGAAGAAGGAGAGACGCCCACACACCGTACCTCAATCACTCATCTAAGAATAGAGAAAAGCCTGAAAGAGAAATTTATAACTACGATTCCTCATTCTTCCACGTCCATTACAATTACAAACTGGTTGAAGGGTACGGCCTTGTCGGCGCCTCAGGTTCCCTCGGTCATTGCTAAGCCCAAACCGACCTCCCCGACACACCCATAACCAACCCACCCACCCACCCCGCCTCAGGTCAGCTAAGGCGGGATTTACGAGAAAGAAATTTTCGGCCTGGCCACTTCCACCACCGCCGCCTCTGTCCTTTCAAATGATTGGCGAGACTCGTAAAAAATGTGAGAATTATATACTTTTTCTCATAATTACATGTGTGAGGAAGGCGTTGCAGGCTTACTTCCTCCTCTTCCTCCTCCTCCTTACACTTGGTACTTGTAGGAAAGGGTGCTATGTACTGCGAAATGAGAGAGAGAGAGAGAGAGAGAGAGAGAGAGAGAGAGAGAGAGAGAGAGAGAGAGAGAGAGAGAGAGAGAGAGAGAGATTAACTAGAATCAGCCAGCTATACTCCCAAGGATTCAGGGCCGTCAGTTAGGGGAGGAAGGGAGTTGCCAGAACTAAGCTGATCGTAGGCATTCGTAGAGGATAGAAGGAGGAGGAGGAGGAGTGAGGAGGAGGAGGAGGAGGAGGAGTGAGGTCAGGTGTGTATGTATATGAGTCAGGTAGAGGGAGGCAGGGATGGAGGTGTATTGAAGAGACCGACGAGGTATGTGTGGAAGGAAATACAGTGTTTGGTGTGGCTTCTGATGGTGACTCAAGCGGAAAGTGTGTGTGTATGTGTTTGTGTGTGTGTGTGTGTGTGTGTGTGTGTGTGTGTGTGTGTGTGTGGGGTTAGTGGCAAGTTGTGTTGTATGTTGTTCAAGCCTCGAAGGATCAGCCTCTCCCCCTCTCTAACCCCTCCCATCCCCCTCAACGGTTCTGCTGATTGAATTACAGGCTGACTCATGCTGTAACGTCCTCAATGCCACCCCCACCCCCTCCCTGCATCTCAACTGGCACTCACCCCTTCCTCGTCCCTCTGTCCTCCCACCTCACTACATCCTATCTCAAACCGTCTCATCTCACGCCCCTTTTACATCCTACCACATCTACTTCACTTTTATAACTTGCACACTCACAGTTTCCACTCATGGCACCACGTATGGGTTTGCACGCCCACCACAACCCACAATGTCTTCCCACCCTCCACCCATTATCATAACACCAGCCTCGCACCCCTTCCATATTATTTACCTACACCCCTTTGTTGGCTTTCATACGAACCACCCTCGTTTCTACTTCGCTATAACCTCCTTCCCTTACTTCGGTGTTCCTGCCTCCCTCACACTCCTCCCTCATCCCCATCTACTTCCCCAGAGCGCTGTGCTTACGTAATCAAATAGTTCTCATTTTAAACTCAACGGTCTTTCTCTCTCTCTTTCTCTCCTACCATGATGTCTCGTTCTCAATTGACTTGCTTTAAAACTGCTGTGTATTATATTGGTGTATGACAGGAATAAATACAGTGTTTCATACGTGCTGAGGAAACACTATATAGTAATGAATTGTGTTGTGGAAACACTATATAGTAATGAATTGTGTTGTAAGATCGTAGTGCCCCTTAAGGTTTTATCTGAAGCTGGAGACGACGGTGGTGAACGGGTGGCGGTTAGCGTGTGTCTGGGCAGGTCACGAGCAGACGTGACGTGGCATACTATATACTTCACCTACTGACTGAGGGTTATTTTCATGGGTTCTGAGATGCAGGTTTAGTATCTCACACTCACTCACACACACACACACACACACACACACACACACACACACACACACACACACACACACACACACACACACACACACACACACACACACTTGTCATCCTGTTGCTACGTTGTTCACTTGCATTGTTTTTTATGAGTGTGTTTTGGTGGCCCGGAGTCAGACCCAGATTTTTCCAGACTGGCCATATACGTAATCGTCGCTTTCATACTTATCAGGTCTGGACGCAAGGACGTTGTAAGGCACACTTGTTCAACCCTGGCACCTCCTGAGTCCCTGGCAGTGTGTTGAACGAGGGAAACATAAAGAATTTGAGTGATTTCCTGAGAGAGAGAGAGAGAGAGAGAGAGAGAGAGACAGAGAGAGAGAGAGAGCAGAGAGAGAGAGGAGAGAGAGAGAGGAGAGAGAGAGAGAGAGAGAGACTAGCTGGCTGGCAATACTAGTTCTTGGTATTATGTTAGCCAACTATATGACCTCTCCTTCTCAGTATTGAAATTCCTAACTTTTTCCTACTCTTAGATACCTTCCTTGTTACTTTTCTGTGTCTTAACTAATATTGTAACGCGAACACTTACGAATACCTAACGGAAAGCCTTCGATCGACCTGGCGTAACACAGCCTCCTCCTCCTCCTCCTCCTCCTCCTCCTCCTCCTCCAAGTTAATGATGCCATGACGCCGTGGAGAAAGTGTGACAGCTAGGTACTACTGCTGCGTCTCACTCCCGACACCTTCCCTCGGTAGGCTTCCTGCAGGGTCAAATTTCATGATTCAAAAGTGA
>JAXIVD010000375.1:32500-117500 GCA_036785275.1 Cancer borealis
CTGAGGTTTGAGGTTGCTCTGATTTTTATAGTCTTTTGTTTATGTTACTTGTTTGTCTTGTTTTGTTGCTGTCTGTCACAAGTTTCATGATCTATTGGAAGTCATTGTGTTCCTTCTGTTGTTATTCATACTTCCGGTGTTCTTTCTCTTCCTTCTATGTAAATGTAGTTCACTATATTTTCTCCTCAAGAACAAAACTATTTTCCTACACACTTCGATGCCTAATTAACCTGACCATTTATAACGTTGTGGTTCGTGGTCAGTTCAAGCAGTTCAAGTTTTAGAAGCCTTGAGTTGACGATTAAGTTACTGAATCGTCTTAGTGACCTTCTACTTCCACGTGGTCACTGTATGCTACACTCCACCTAGTCCTCCTCCTCCCTCCCTTCATACTCGTGACATCTTATAACTTTTGCTCTTTTAACTACGAATCTCCTATCTACTACTACTATTACTACTACTACTACGCGAGGTCTGTTTTACGTTCACAACTACATTTTCTTTGTCCTCCACCACTGACAAGGCTTCAAGGGGGGTCTCCTCAAGAGTCCATTTATCTTCTTTTCTCCCCTCGCCAGCTCCGCGTCGCATTGTCTCCTCTGTAATTGGACTTGCCGCTAATTACAGCCTTAATGTCCTGCTTTTTCTTCGCCTCCCCGATGGCCTGTGAATATCTGCCTGACGTGTTCATTAAGAGGAGGTGATGCGTCGCGGGGTGCTGGGAAGACAGGAATTAAGACTCCAGATTGCCTGCCACTACGAAGGAATGTCTGTGTGTCCCTCGTCCCCTGCTGTTTGTGTTGGTATTTCGCGTTCTTTGGTTACCTGTGCTATTCTCTCTCTCTCTCTCTTCTCTCTCTCTCTCTCTTCTCTCTCTCTCTCTCTCTCTCTCTCTCTCTCTCTCTCTCTCTCTCTCTCTCTCTCTCTCTCTCTCTCTCTCTCTTCAGTCTCTTCATCTTCGTTATCCCGGAAGTTCATCTCAGGTGCCTAACCAGCCTCACCTTTACCCCTTCACTCCCTTCCTCATCTACCGTACACACACACACACACACACACACACACACACACACACACACACACACACACACACACACACACACACACACACACATACACGCACACATACATACACCCTCAGGTCCCTTCCCCATACACACACCTTTCACCTTTACATCTTCCTCATACCTTCACGCACCCTTGCCCTGCCTTGCCTTACCTTACCTTACCTTACCTTACCTTACCTTACCTTACCTTACCTTAACTTAACTTAACTTAACTTAACTTACCTTACCTTACCTTACCTTAACCACAACACTCTTTCATTACTCCATTACCAACTCACCTGGAGGTAAAATTTCACCCCAAACATACCTTCCATTCCTCCTCCAATGCATATGTTTAACTCCTCTGGTACTCCTCCTCTCCCCAACCTACTTACTCGTACATCTCAACGTGATTTTCCTCCTACTTACACATTCACCCTCCGTCTGCAGCAATGCCTCGTAAAACTGCTCTCAACTCTTAGCACGTGAGGAAGCACTACCACCCACGCAAAGGTCTTATCGACAATGGATGTGATGTATCGTTGAGTTGTGCTTTACCTTCAGAAGTCGTCGTGGGGTTGGTCAGGGAGGTTGGTGGTCGTTTTCCTCGTGTTTATGTAGGCGTGAGGAATCTTATTTATGGATGTCTCCTCCTCAGCTGTGTGCGGTTGTAGGTATTCCTGAGGCCTCTATGACTCAGCAAAGGGAGGTTATGTGTGTGTGTGTGTGTGTGTGTGTGTGTGTGTGTGTGTGTGTGTGTGTGTGTGGCTATTTTCGTCTCCGTGCTGCCTCGAGGTCTGGTATGAAGGGTCGTGCATGTGTTGGTGTTGAAGTGTATTACTGATAGTGGTGATGATAGCAATAGTGATGAAACTTGGGTGGTGTAGAGGCTCGTGGGTGGTGAGTATGAGGTGTGTGGAGGCAGTGAGGGTGGTGGCAATGAGTATCGACCAGGCTTGAGGTGAGGTGGAGTGTGGTTTGGTGTGGTCTGCTGTGGTTAGTGGCGCTCATCTTTCATGATCGTACGCTAGTTTACCATAACGACTCCCTTCCCTCGTGGCCTCATGCATATAGATCACCACCTACCTTGCAAGGGCCCAGGTGCATTAAGGTGTTATCGTGTCTGATGGACGAAGGGGATCAGACACGTTCTTCACACCTCCGTCCCGTTAAGTTAAGGTAGTACGGGTTTAAGTGGAGTCTGCAGGAGGAAGGCGACTGGTGGCAGCTGGTGTAGGATGCGAGGACCGTGACTGGCAGGGATGACTTTTAGGTCCACGCGTGACATGTTTTCTATGAGTGACTCTCCCGCCCTTGATGGGATGTCTCGACTCCTGCCGGGATCGTGAGGAAGCGATAGGATTCCTGGATTTATTAAAGGATACCAAGGGATTAACTTGATATATTTCAGCTTTAAGCATTTGTATTTCTTTTGATAGTAGTTATTAAGTTAGAAGCTTATGTAAGGCTGAGTAAAGAATGTATTGCGTGTGGAAATGATACTGGAGCCACGGTTAACCTTCCTCCGTGTTTGTGTTCCAGTGAATGCCTCAGGAAGGGTGAAGCAAGCTCGTCACTAGGCCAGACAGGCATTACCCACGAGAGATACAGGGTTTGCCAACACACTGATTTGCTGAACAGTGACTTGGCAATGTTAGATCAGCATTAAGATGTACCTAATTAATATCCTACGTGCGTCGCATTACCTCTACTTTAGGTGTCGTCATCATTAGTTATTCATACATCGTCGTGGCCTTCTCTCATTACATACAAGAAAGACATGTATGGATGCTGGTGTTTAGGTGAAAAGACATGATGTGGTTTCATTCCAAGGTGGGTGTGACTGTGTCTGTGTTCTGTCTAAGGTTATCTATCTTCCTGTCGTGTACACATATAGACAGGACGAGGATTTCCTAGTAAATTTTCTTAAGAATTGTATGGGATTTATATGTATTTTGCACTGTATTCAAGCTAAAAAAAAGTACTTTGCGTTACACAGTCTTTTCTCACTTATACTCATCACGGTCTCGCCTTCGTACGCCGTGGCAACGTAGTGCGTCCATTTTTAGACTGGTCATTGCCATATCCCGCCTCTACACGCTACCAGGGGTCACAGTCTTGACTCAGCGCTGCGTGAACGGACGGGCAATCTCTGTGTACCCTCAGCACCAAGGTTTTGCTACAGTCAGCAGCCCCGCGGTCTTACAAACTCTCTAACAGGCGTAGTGAATAATCTAACATCCATCTTACTTGGTTGATGGTGGGTTGAGGTGGTGTTCCCCGCCTTGATGGTGCTGTAAAACCCAATCTTCTTACCTCTGATTATAAAGCCCAGCTAGTGTGAGTTTGTGTAGTGTATCAACGTGGTGTCCAGAGTACCCTTCCCTCTTAACAGTACCGCGTCAAAGTACCGTCAAAAGGTGCAGTCCTAGTTTATTTTTCTTCTTGGCAAACCTTGTAACATTTTCACTTTATTTTCTCAACCAATCCTTGTCGACGTTTGCTTTGCTCGGAGGATTCAACGAGAAAATTATACATTACCTGAAGACAAGATTGCTACGTGAGGAGGAAAGAGAAACATCCTGGAGTGAACTGACTTTATTTTATATGATGAAACTAACGTGTATATATAAGGATGATTTCTTAGAGCTGGAAGAACCTTTGTTATGAGAGTCCTGAGTTGAAGCTGAAGCAGAAATGGGAAGGAAACGGAAGACTGTAACAAATATTTGAGATTGACGTGCGATTTGCATAGAAATGTGGAATATATTGGGTAATTTGTGTTAGAGTGAGAGTCGTGGAGGAAGGAGAAGGAATAGAAGATGTTAAAGGAGGAGGAGGAGGAGAAGGGTGGTGATGGTGATGGTGATGATCGTCTAAAATCTAAATCGTCATCACTTTCTCTATCCTCAACTTCACTAGACAACACAAGCAGACGTGAGGTGAAATTTTGATCACCACCACCACCATGACATCACTATCACCACCATCACCACCATCATCACTTGCGTTATTCAGTGTCATTGTCTCCACATCTCCTTGTCATCATCACAGCTAATTTTCAGCCTGTGTGATTTTTTCTATTCACTGCCTCATTCTTTTTTCTTGTCGTTGTCGTCATCCTCCTCCTCATCATTGTCCTTCTCTTCTTCCTCTTCCTCCTCCTCCTTCTCCTCCTCCTCCTCCTACACTGTCACCACTAACCTTAACATTAACTCTTACTCAGTCCACCCACGTGTTCATAAATTTTCAGGCGACTTTCCAGCTTCATGTCCTTGGCAGCGACTCTCTTACACTGACCAAACTAAACTCACCTTTAAAGAAAATATAATAAAAAAAACGCTAAATATGACGCTATTCTAACATTAGATTCTTTATATATTATTTAATGTTGAGTGTTTATGAATTGTATAGAAAGAGAAAGTGTGACAACAGAATGATGTGTATGAGGATAATTATTGTTCTTAGTGTAAGGAAACATTCTATTCGTGAAGGTAACTCGTCACCTTGTGGTTCAGTGGTAGTGGAAGGGGGGGGGGTGAGATTACCTTGCCTGGGGGTGTGTATGTGTGTGTGTATGTATGTCTGTGTACGTGTGTGTGTATACCTCCTGCAACATCTTGACTAGAGGGTGGGAAGGGAGTACATTACCTGCAAGACCACTACATCTAAATAACCTAAAGTTTTTTTTATATTTATTGTATGTAGAAATTTGTTTTATATATACTAAGGATAATAACTACTCCACTATATAGTCATCCATTTATATATTTATCATTAAGCTTTTTTTATGATCTCGTGTAAGTGTTATGGTGCATTGCAGGTATTGTTTACGTAATGAGGACAAACAGAACTCCATTATTGTTTATTTATGTGTTTATTATGAAGGTTTTCTAGTATGGTGGTGTCTGGCTCACTCCTAGAGAAACCTCAAGGTCGATCCAGGAGAAGGTTGTCTTGTGTGTTTTGTTTCCCTGCCTAATTTTAAGAGAGAGAGAGAGAGAGAGAGAGAGAGAGAGAGAGAGAGAGAGAGAGAGAGAGAGAGAGAGAGAGAGAGAGAGAGAGAGAGAGAGAGAGAGAGAGAGAGAGAGAGAGAGAGAGAGAGAGAGAGAGAGAGATGGGTGGGTGTCAGTATGTATTGATTCATGAGCAGGTATTTCCGATGTATACCAAGTCATATGTCTAAGTTCACATTCACAAGTTAAATGGAAGACACACATTAGGTCATCCATCCTCTTGTATTCATTTGTATAAAGCAGATGTCTCTTTCCTAATTCACGTATTCATAGAGGAAATTCCTATATGTGTCCAGATCATTCTAATACACGAAACTATTCTTAGCAAACATGGGGACTGGGTAGGCAGATGTGTCGTTCATGTGAGTATTATGGTGTGGTCCCTTGCGTGCACGTGTTTGGGTGTGTGAAAGATGTGGATAAGAGATGGAGGTGAAGGCCTGAGTGTTGTGTGGCTGAGATACGAAGAAGAGCCGCTGATAACAGTGTGAGAGGCGATGTTCACTGTGGGAGGATCAGGGAGGAAGGGGACAAGCTGAACATGGGATTGAAACATTGATAGTCTCCTAGGTGTTGTCAGGTGTACGGTATTCCTTGTATGTCTTGATGATTTGTTTATCTATTACTAACATGCTCGTTCTTTCCTGCAGGTATGTGTCTGGAGCCGCCGTGGGTGTGGAGGTAGAAGGAGTTACGTAAGTACATGGGAAGAGTGTGTGTGGGGGGGGGGGGTGGAGGAAGGTGCAAAGTGGGGGTGAGTACGTCCCTGACACGCCGCGTCTTGTCTCATGTCTTTCTCAATGCGACATGGCGCATCACCCTTGAGGCGCCCGAGCAGCTGTTGACACTACTCTGATTAGATCTTGGCTGTCATCATGTGGAGTGTTGAGGGTCGTTATACTGTACAAACCCAAGCACAAAAATTTTATTAGTTATCCTCCGTGTCTGTAAGAATGTTTAATTTGTATTTGGACACACGAAGAGAGAAACTTTCACTTCTCTCAGTAGTGTAGTGGATAGTGTCTTGAGCTCAACTGGCCCCCGGAGAATCTATTTTAGTAGTGACGCTTAGGTGTGTGTTGAGGCGTCGCGTCGGGCGGCTGGGCAGGTGGACAAAGCCTTCCTCTCTGCAGACTTGTGGTAACGTGGATTGACGCACGGGGACACCTGATCAAGGGCAGGTGTGTCGTGCCTTGGTCGGGGGCAGGAGTCTCTCAGGTAACGCCCTTGCCATTATAACACCGCCCAGCATCAGAGCCGCGTCACAGTGCACGGGATCTTATCAACTCCTCTCTTCGTGTTGGCATTACTCCTTGCTAACACACACGACCTTAATCCTAATCATAAGAACTACAAGTCATGATTCAACCTGTTAAGCCTTTGTGGGCGTGACTGGCTGATAAGGAGCTTGATAACGACTTCCTCCTTCATACACAAGCCTCATCAAGGGCATCAACACTAAGATAACCTGCTGTACGTTGGCTCAAACTCAGCCCAACAAACCCTATGTCTTGACGGAGGTGGAGGGCGAGGCTCGGTGTCAGCGCTGAGGCGGCGATGACAGGAAGTGTGTGATAGTGTTTCGTGATGTCAGAGGATTTAGTGTAACCTGAGGCGCCGTGGCTGGGTGTGAGTGGACCGACCCGACTCTTGAACCTTCTGTGATGTGTTCTTGTTGTAGAGACATTCACATTCTCATCATCATCATCATCATCATCATCATCATCTTCTAAACAATCTTGAAGTCTTTCCTCTCCACTCCTTCTAACCTTCCTTCTTCCATCTCGCCCCTCAGTAGAGTCAAGCGCGTGTACCGGTGTTTGCAGGTCCCAGCAGCCTGTAACAGTACTTGGGTGTTTATTTTAGCCCGTCCGTTTGAAGTCTCACGGTCTAGGTCGTAGTTCCCATTCCCTCACGTCACTCCCTCGTCTCCTATACAGTAAACAGTGATATTTCCGTTTTTTTCTTCTTGTATTTTTTTCCGTAAAGGTTTTCTCTCTTGAATTTATTTATTGCCTCCTGTTTATCTTTCTGTCTAACTCTCTGTCTCTTTTTTACCATCATTTTCTTCCCCAATCTCACCCTCTCCATTGAGTCTTTTCTTGGCGACCAACAGATGGCCCCTTCTCATTTTCTGTTCCTCCTCCTCCTCCTCCTCCTCCTCCTCCTCCTCCTCCTCCTCCTCCTCCTTGTGGTCCTTATCGCAGCAGTCGGCCCTTTCTTTCGCTTCTTTTCTCCCCCTTGCAACTCTCAGCTATTTTAAAATGTTGATGGAAGTGTTTTAAATAGATTAGCACGAGGGTAGGTAGGTAGTGTGTGTGTGTGTGTGTGTGTGTGTGTGTGTGTGTGTGTGTGTGTGTGTGTGTGTGTGTGTGTGTGTGTGTGTGTGTGTGTAAAAAACATTGAAAAAAAGGTGTGTATGAAGGGGAAGACTGTATGGAGTAGTGTTCTAGTGGTTTGTGGGAAGGAGAGGTGAAGTTGATGATGATGATGATGATGATGATGATGATGATGATGATGATGATGATTATGGAAATGGTGTTGGTGGTGGGGGAAGGAGAAGAGGAGGAGGTTGAGATTGGTAGGAGGTATACTTTTTGCTCGTTTAGTAATATCTCTCTCTCTCTCTCTCTCTCTCTCTCTCTCTCTCTCTCTCTCTCTCTCTCTCTCTCTCTCGCTCTCTCTCTCTCAGTGCTGTTATTGTGGTGCATTGGCCTTATTGTGGCAGTTTCTCCTCACACTTATGAAGGGCGTCTGTCCATGTCCCTTTGGTGCCTTTTGTCCCTCATGCCTCCCTCACCTCCCCTCTTCTCCTCACCCCTCTGATGACGTCACTCCAACATCGACCTGGGAGGGAGAAAGGGAGGGAGAGAGGGAGAAAGGGAGGAGCCTTCTGTCGCTCACCCAGACGTATGTTTCCCCGATAACGTCCTTTTCGTAATAAGTCGTTTTCATGAGACCTCAGGTAGTGTGTGGTTTTGCCTTTAACAAACTCAATTACAAGTTTTTTTCCGTTTCCAAAGTGATATAGAAATCTAGTCCTTATGTACCTATTTGTAAGGTGTTTTGACTTTTCCCTCACGTACTGGGAATACTATTTAGAAGGTATGTTGCATTTTCCTTATGAATGTGCGTGTTTCCCCTCCCGATGACGCCCTTACGAGGTGTGGCTGGTGTGGGCGATGCGGTGATTCTGTGGCAGCTGATACTGAGGCTACTTGGCTCTGTGGGTGGGTGCCTCTTGCCTGGTGGTGGCACTGTTTTGATGGCACTGTGGTGGTGAAATTTTATTGTGGTGTGTGGTTACGTTTGTGGGTGTTGATGGTGTGGTGTGTGGTTGGTGATGTGAGGGATGGGTGTGGTAATATATCTGTGTGTGTTTGTAGTTCTGTAACGTAGGTGTTATGTGTGGTTTCTCTATATATGGTCATCTAATCCTACCTATACCTGCCTCGCTACACCTCTTGTTTCCTGGGGAGACTGCGACACATGGCGTTTCCTTTATATTCTCTTCACGTGATGCCTTCCTTCCTGGCTCTGTGTGGTATATTGTTTGTTTGTGGCGGTCATGTGGAGAAGGATAAACCACTGCTAATCTGTGTTGTGTGGGTGGAAGCGAGTGGTGGTGGTGGTGGTTGGTGGAGGTTAGTGGTGGTAGTGTTTTTGACGGGTAGAAGAATGTTGGATATGCACAAGCCATGAATGCGTAACCGTGTATAACCTCCGTATCTAATCTCCTTATGTTGACAGTAAAACACGATTGGAACGCCTGCGATTGGATTAATTCAATTTACTTCGCGGGAATTAATGGTGTTTTGGGATTAGTTCACATTTTTGTTATGCTCAAAACACCAACAGAAAAATGTGTACGAATTTCTTTTCTTCCAAATGGTCCCAACAGACTAAAGTTTAGGGATTCTAATTTTACTCTGGCAGCTGATGGAGAGGCGAGGGAGAGAGCACGAGAGAAGAAGGGGAGTGGAAAGAGGGAGGGAAGCACGGAGGAAAGGGGAGGACATAAGGCAGAGCGAGGGAGAAAGAGGAAAGAAGGAAAGGAAGAAGTGAAGCAGGAGAGAGAACAAGGAAAGAGAGGGAAAGGAAGTAGAGAGGCAGGGAGGGAAGAGGACGACATAAAGCAGAGGGAACTGGTGTGCCATGTGGGAAGAGGATTAACAAGAAAGGAGAAGAGGGGGAGGAAGAGAGGAGAGGCAGGGCAAAGGGGGGAGCACAGAGAAACGGAAAGGAGGGAAGAGAAAGAAGGGAACGAGACCCACTTACCCTGTTGCCATGGGTGTTTGAGGGGGAGAAGGACATGGAGGATCCTTGAACAAGAAAACACACGCCTAGGATTACTTAGGAAGGCTTAAGGTCCCCTGGTGGCGCCCTTGTGAGTGAATAACAGACGCTGGTGCTGCTTGATCCTGCCCTCCTGTTGTGAAGAGCGCCCTCATTCAGGTTATTAATTGGTAAACAGAAGACCTTTAGTTACGAGTGATGGAAGGAGAAGGACTGTAAATGTTGACGCAATATCTGAGGAAGGTTGGAAGGGAACGAAAGTGTTTGTTTAGGAGTGAGGAAGAGGAGGAGGAGGAGGAAGAGGGGGAGAGATGGAGAGAAAGAGGGACGGAGGGATGGGGTGGTATTGATGAGGGTACATTATCCGTGACGGGAGGAAGAGAGAGAGAGGGAGAGAAAAAGAGAAAGAGCGAGAGGAGGACTGTGGGAAGAGAGATGTGCTGGCTTGGTATACGAGTGCTGTTTGAGTGCTGTGGGTTACTTACGTCCACATAAATATTATTTCGATAGTTTTCAAGCGCCTTAGGAAGAAAATAATGTCGTATATAGCTAACATTTCACCCGCATTTTGCATATACTTTCAATACAGTTTAACTTTTTGTATATAATAATAAAACAAGCAATGGAGTTGAGTTTTAAAATGGAACACAAAGTAATGAGGGAATTATACATCAAAGAATCGCTAACGAGAGGGAAGCCTGCACTCGGGAGGCGGAAGGTGTGACGCTAAGGAGTGGAATAAAGCAAGGAGGTGAGTCAGGGGAGCAGGTGGCAG
Source organism: Cancer borealis (assembly GCA_036785275.1). NCBI lineage: Eukaryota > Metazoa > Arthropoda > Malacostraca > Decapoda > Cancridae > Cancer > Cancer borealis. The sequence continues at coordinate 42,631 of JAXIVD010000375.1, forward strand.
GTGAAGGAGGTGACTGTTCATGGTCCGACACTTGTGAGGTCGTGCGCACGGGTGGGAACACTTTTTTACGTGCATCTAAATGAACCCAAAGAAACGGAACGAATCCCCAAAAATAATAAAATGAGAAAATGCGTCATGAAATCGTGCAGGAGTGAAAGTTGCAAGTGTTCATTAATATTTACTAGTTCACAGGTTGAGATGGGTTGATTTTCTGGGTCATTCTTTCACTCATGTTAAGTTAGGGAGGAAACATAACTTGGGAACTTAACCAAGAGTGTAATGTTGATGATACTTAGTCTTGTGCTGTTGATTCTCAGTTGTTATAAGTTTTAAAGTTGAATTCAGCTTGAGTTTTTTTTTAAGGTTAAATGCGTACTTAGAATAACCTGAAATGTAGTAGCTTCAGTTTCCTCCTCCTCTTTTTCTTCTGTATTCCTCCTATTCTCCTTTTCCTTTTCCCTCTTCTTCCACTTCGCACCCTCCTCCTTTGTTACCTCCTTCCCTTTTCCCTCCTAAGCCTTGTCTTGTCTCTTCCTTCCTTCCTTCTGTCCTCTTGTCCCATTCTCATTCATTATCCCCTTCTGGTGCCGGCTACGTACACACTGACCCTACCCATGTGTGTGTGTGTGTGTGTGTGTGTGTGTGTGTGTGTGTGTGTGTGTGTGTGTGTGTGTGTGTGTGTGTGTGTGTGTGTGTGTGTGTCGGACAGTTAATAAGTAATACATTGCATGATAGATATAATTATACTGATCATTATCTTCAAGGTTTGTTAGTATTGGTTGATAGATAGTTATTACTGACCCTGTGGTGGTGGTGGTGGTGGTGGTAGTGGTGGTGGTGGTGGTGGTGGTGGTGGTGGTGGTGGTGGTGGTGGTGGTGGTGGTCACATCCCTCCTACAACTACTCCATCTGCGTCACCGTCAGGAGCTAATTACACATGTCAATTAGCATAAAATAATACTGAGAAAAAAACTCATTACCTTTACATACATACGTGCATACATTAATTACCACCATCATTAAACTCAAACTTGGATCTGTGGGCCATTAAGTGAGGGAACCCAATGTGTGGTGTGTCCTGTACATGAGTCACCAGTCTGTTGTATTACCTCGATAAATTGATCCTTTTAATTAGCGTGTAGGTGGAGGTGTGTGGAGGGCGGGTACTGTGTAGGTTGTGGATGAGTGTGTATGACTGTATGTGGAGGAACCCATGTATGTATGTGTATGTGTGTTAGGTCCCAGATGTATGAACGTGAAGACATAAGGGTAAGGTCAGAGTGAGGGGCGTGAGGAGGAAGGACCAAGGGGAAGGAAGGTAAACAGAGAAGTGGGCGAGAGAGGGGAGGTGAGGGAGTGAGTCGTGTCCCGGAAGCTTGAGTGCTGAGGGCAGGAAGTGGTGCTGACGGGCGGGCAGGAGTTGAGGCTGTCTGACGCCGCCCGTGTGAGGGAGGAAGGGAGGGACGCGGGCAACACGCAATGGCTGACATATTGACGCAAGGGACGCAAGTAATATCATGAATTTATACCATGAAAGAGAACAAAAAAAAAGGATAGAAAGTTAGAGAATAAGTATGCTATAAATATACTTAGAATCATATACATTGAAGACGAATTTGATTATACAGGAAGGAAATGCAGTGAATCATACAGCATAGTGGTAATACAATACACGGATGTTGTATGATAGTGGAGAGTGGAATTATGCACATCCACTTAGAATTATTGAGTGGAATCATACACACACACACCCACACACACACACACACACACACACACACACACACACACACACACACACACACACACACACACACACACACACGAGGACAAACTTGTGCACACATTACCTTGACTTTTTTTTTATTTTCCTACATAACAAAGCCACATTTACCACCACCACCACCACCACCACCACCACCACCACCACCACCACCACCACCACCACCACCACCACCGTTCCTCTTCCTTTCCTTCTCAGCATTACATTAATTACCCTCAAGGGCGCTTCCGTCGGCCCACACCACCTCGCTAAGATTTCACCTTTGGCCCTCTACCTCACGCCCTCCCACGCCCCCGCCGCCGCAACGAGTAGGAGGAGGAGGAGGAGGAGGAGGAGGAGGAGGAGGAGGAGGAGGAGGAGGAGGAGGAGGAGGAGGAGGAGGAGGAGGATAACGACTTGTGAGCTAAAAATAAAAGTTAGGAAGGCGCAGGAAGAGGATCACGGGAGTTTAAATTTAACGAGAAAAATAATGAGAGTTGATACTGAAGGTAACTTGTGTAATAGGATAAAGGAATAGAAAGAAAACGAGGAGGAGGAGGAGGAAGAGGAGGAGGAGGAGGAAGAGGAAGAAGAGGAATAGAAAGAAGACGAGGAAGAACATAGAAAAGTAAAGGACAAAGTAGAATTCTTACTACTATTACTACTACTACTACTACTACTACTACTACTACTACTACTACTACTACTACTACTACTGATAATAATGATAATGATAATACAGCAAACAGGAAGAGGACATCCTTATAAGCAGACCACATTGTCATCTAAAGGTCATCTATGGTAATCCACTCTCATTTAGGTGATAAGGACCGTCATTTAGACTTCCAAGGACAACTGGAGGAACATTAACCATCCAGTGTTGTATTTGGCCTTTTCTAGAATGTATTAACTTCTATTTGTGACCTTTTTGAGGCGACTTTTCTTCTATTTTTTTTACTGGAGTCATAAGTTTTACGAGTATATTTTGAGTTTTAATTAGATTGACTTTATTTTTTTAATTTATTATTGTTATTATTATTTTCTGCGTGCGTCATGCAGTGGTTGACGTCACGTGACTGTCCATCATTATGAGTTTGTTGAGCTCTTCTCTTTCCCTCATCTCTCCTCATCTTTCTAATCCTCTTCCTAATCTTCCTCTTCTACCAAAACGCGCGCGCACACACACACACACACACACACACACACACACACACACACACACACACACACACACACACACACACACACACACACACACACACTCCGTAATAAATGTGGGAAAAATTACGCTTCCATACTCTTACTTACTGCGTGTGTGTGTGTGTGTGTGTGTGTGTGTGTGTGTGTGTGTGTGTGTGTGTGTGTATGTGTGCTTGTGTGCTTGTGTGCGTGTGTATGTGTTGATCCATGAGTTATAAGTCTGGAATGCAGGCGTGTGGGAGGGAGGAGGAAGAATAAAAAAAGAATGAAGGAAGGAGGGAAGGAAAGAGTGGAGGCGGTGCAGACAATCAATACATGCAAGGTGGAGGTGGTCGTCGAGGAACAGACGTAAACAGGTTGATAGGAGGTGTTGGTGCGGTGTTTTGCAACCTTGATAGACGGCTAAGAGGAAGGAGAAGGAGGGTGAGATTGAGGCAGTGAGTCCCATCCTACAGTACAATAACCTTCTATAACCCTTTGTAAGCTCATAGACAAACCCAAACACTACGTAGCTTCACCACCATCTCACAAACTTCCACTCCGCCTCTTGTGTACTCCCTTAACCCTTAGACGAGGTAAACAGCCACACCAGAACGGTCTAAACGAGGTATTCCAGGTCAGTTTCTAGGCGAGTCACCCCTATGTAGCCCCCAAGACATCCTACACTTAGTTACATAGGCGATATAAGTGTGGGAGGGAAGGTGGAGGAGGGAGGTTAAAGGCTCCAGAGGTGAGGGAAGTGTGAGGTGGCATGGGAGGGAGGGAGGTAATATGAGAGAGGAAGGAGGGGATGGAGGGGAGGTTAAAGGGCGTTGGGACTTGAGAGGGGAGGGAGGGAAGGGAGAGAGAATTGTTGTCAAAGGTTTAATGGTCTAAAAGAATATGTAGTGATGTTGTGAGTGGTGTTGTGGTGTTATTCTGTTGTTGTGGTGTTGTGTTGTTGTGGTGTTGTGTTGAAGCGTGACACTACAAGGAAACTGAGATGTATACATGAATGGACTGTTTGTATTGGATGACATTTGAATACATCATTGTACCGTGTTCTTATTTTTGTATTCCTATTATTCCTATTAGAAATCATGATGAAAGCCTTTGGGAAAATGTTACTATTTGTATTCTGAATGAACTGTATTTCCTTGTATTTGTAGTTACAAGAAGAAGAAAAAAATTGTGTTTGTATAGCATTTGAATATTGCTTTCCTGTATTTAGTTATTCCTTGCGCATATTTGGGGTTGGAATCATTCAGGCGATGTAAGGAATGATTCAGGAGGAATTTCTAGACGGGGAGAGAGAGAGAGAGAGAGAGAGAGAGAGAGAGAGAGAGAGAGAGAGAGAGAGAGAGAGAGAGAGTGAGAGAGAGAGAGGTGAGGTTGTGCCGCCAGGGATGAGCTTAAGTCCTGAGGGAGACGTGTAGGGTGACGTGGGGTAGGCGGTGGTGCGTGATGGAGATGGTAACAGAAGTAGGGCGCCGTCAGGGTAATCAGAGATGAAGGAAAGGGGTGGAAGAGGGAAGGGAAGGGAAGGGAAGGGAGCAATGGGAAAAAGAACAGTAAAAAAGTGGTCTTATTAACATTTGCTACTGACTTAAATGAGGATAAATTAGATACACCTTAAGAAAAAGTGCATTTTATATAAGAAATTTAAGTATCAGTTATTTTTGTCTTTGAGTAATACCTCGATATTTTTGTGTAATAAATCTGATAATCACATGACTGCCTCTTCATTACAGAGGTGAAGAGTAACACTTGACGTAACACTGTAACATCAACATCAACATCATCCTTGCTAATAGATCATGTTACTCATATCACATCGCTGAGGTTACGAATGTTCTGATGTTACATTATTGTCATTATATGTGAATTCATTATTGATATTTTAGTGAAACGTAAAACTCTATTCATGTTCACTACGTTATGAACACTGAAACTTTATCTGTCACTATTATATGTGCTTGTTATTACGTATATGTGCACTTATTTCTATGTGTGTACCTTATGTGAGGCTAATGTGTATACCAATTTGTATGTGGTGTATGTATATTTGCATGTGTAAGTGTTATTTGTTTGTGTGTATCTTATGTGAGGCTAATGTGCGTGTCTGTTCTATGTTGTGTATGTATGTTTGCATGTGTAAGTGTAAGAAAAGCGCTGCGACACAAGACACAAGACGGTTGTGAATCAATACATCGTCTTCGCAAGGTCAAGGTTAGCGTGTGTTACCTGTGTGTGTGTGTGTGTGTGTGTGTGTGTGTGTGTGTGTGTGTGTGTGTGTGTGAGAGAGAGAGAGAGAGAGAGAGAGAGAGAGAGAGAGAGAGAGAGAGAGAGAGAGAGAGAGAGAGAGAGAGAGAGAGAGAGAGAGAGAGAGAGAGAGAGAGAATAGGAATTCAGACACAGGAAGAAGAAAAAAAAACTTAGCTGCTTCCAGTCAAACCACGCCACACTCGCTTCCTGGGTAAAGGTGGGCGGCGGTGTGAATCATTAGGACGCTGAAGTCATACCAGTTGCTTGAATATCAATACAACTCCAATATTACTGAGCGTGGAAAGTTACCATTGCCTCACTTCAGAACAGTTAGATGCGTGTCCAGTTATTTTATTTACTGGTTTGCATTATTATGGTCAGTTTCAACATTTATATATATTTTGTTCATTTATTGTTTTTAAAGGTGGTGTAACTCTATACATGTGTTTGTGAGGAGGGTGAAGGTGGTGTTCAAGCTGGTGTATAGTGGACTTAGGTTTGATTGCAGGTGTGGTGTTGTGTTGTGTTGTGCTGGCGTATAGTGGTGCAAGGTGTGACGCCTCAGGCCACCAACCCTTGCTTTAGTCTGGGAACTCGTGCAGCGCGGCGTTCACAAGCTTATATAGATAGGAAGACGCCGTGTTTGAGAGAACAATGAAGGTTTTGAACATTAACTTTTGTGTTGCATTTATAACCTCTCCTTATAACATTGTCAACTCCTCACTGTTTGTTTTACTCATTATGTTCTGATTGTCTTTACACTTCCTGTTACGTACTTTTCAGACACTCCAATTTGTAAACTCATATAACATAAGAATCAGAAGTCAATGTTCCTACTATGACATGCTGGGAACTAATTACAGCAATGATTCGTTTGTAGTTAGATTACAACGACCTTCACTAGAATATGGATCGCAATTTGTTTCAGTAGATTACAAGGATATGCATGCTGTTAAGGGGTTCGGGGAGGGCAGGAGGGCAAGAGGGAGGAGTAGCGTGTATGAGGGACAATCATGGACTAGTAGAAGCTATTACAGACCCCGAGGAGTATGATGACTAAGTGAGTGAGTGATACATGCATTACCATTAGGATAAGAGTCATATAAATTCTGAGCACTCCACCCCCCGCGTGTCTGCGCCGGACGAACACAGGAAAGGGACTCAGACAAGCCTTAGTTCAGTGGTGCACAAAGAGCCAAACTGTTGCTGCGTAAACAAAAAGCAAGGCCATTAATATGCGTAGCTACTATAAAGGACTGTGTCACGCGAGTGTGGCCTGACATCAGCTGCTGTCTGGAAGGTGTGCAAGGTGATCTGGTGCCAGGCAGTTGCGGGTAGCGAGTCAGTGTGTTGGGCAGCGCCAAGCCCCTGGAGTGTTACTGTTCCCTGTGTGCGGCGTTGTGGATCCTCGCCAGCAGCAGCGTGGGTGAGTAGGTTGTCTTGTAGCAACATTGAAATATATTCTTGAATGGCCTTAAGGCTTAGTTGATCGCCAGCCTATGTTAAGAGGAGTGTCTGTGTGTACGTGAATGCGACAACCACCGCCACACGGGGATGAATAGCTCGACTTAGTTCGTGTCTCAGTGTTATTACATTATTGGGATTACATTGTGTTCTATTAGGAATGCCAACAAATTAGTCATGAAACTTAATCTTGCTAAGCTACAAAATGGCTTTGCCTGGCATGATAGCCCTCCATTGACTGGACCAAGTCGGATCACCAAAATTAATGACCTGCCGTTAGCAGGCGGTCCGACCCCAGTAGATGGATGCACTGCGCTCCTATCAGCACCACGCCCCTCGACGCTCCTTGGTGAGGGCGGCGCGGCTATCGGTGACTCATGAACCTCTTGGGTACACCTTTTTTCCATCAGCTTTCAGGCTTATCTTGAGTGTACGAGGCAGACAGGAAGCAGAGGAGCTGGAGAGAGAGAGTGGAAGGGAACATGTTGGAGGGTCATGGTTTCATTATGACCCTGTCCTGGTGCTTCAGCCTGGGCGCTTCCCTTATTAAACAGAGATGCAGCGTTCCAAGCTACAGGCGGAGGCGACGAGGGACCTTGATTTTGGCCAGTGATGCGTTTGGGCATATCTTTCCTCGCCTTCAATTTGCTTCTCCTACTCTCCAAGGCCTTGAGTAAGCCATATTAGTCTAACTCCCAATTAATTGCTTTTATCGGCTTTATGGCTTTTTATATTTCCTATAAAGACTATATAAGTTATTAGTTTAGCTGCAGGTAATGCCTTCCTTCCTTGGTTCGTGAGTTGGCGGTGCCTTGTTTTCATGCAGCAAGGCCATGACTGAACCATTAACTGCACGCAAATTATATTGATCGACCTTGGCGAGGCAGGCCGTGGGAGGGCCGGTGGGGCGCGGCAGGACAGAAGGAAGGTGGGCGAGGCAGGTGTCCACGTTTTGGTTCACGTGTCTCAGGATCTGGTATCACTTTGCCGCATTCCACCTATCGAAAAAGCTGCATTATCTTCCCTTTTTATTAACAGATACTTGTTCGAGACACGAGCCGCTTTTAACGCCATCATTAACACGCGATGATTACATGATTTCAACACATGTGGTGCAAACAGACGGTCTGAAGGTCAGGTGGGGCTGAGTGTGCTATGCTGCAGCGAGGCGGCAGTCAATTGCCGGCCTTGTATGCTCACAGCGTGGTAGTAATGAGCTTTACCGTTGCCTTGGACACCATGGTGGGCAGACATGATACAAAAAGAGAAACATATCTGACGGCGCTGCGGGGGACGGCAACCCACCACGTCCTACTGAAGACCACCTCAATGATGATGTTATAGAAACCTGAGGCACTTCTCCATGTGAACCCATCTTTTTTTTTTCTCTCTCTCTCTCTCAACATCTTCTAAGGTTCATTGCAATTATAGTTTAGCATTTATAAACCTTTAAAGGTAATCAGTGTTTGCCTTATTAATACCGATGAAGGGCTCGTCCGTTCATATTGATTTAATATAATACCACTTGAGGTTCATTATCGTCCCTTCATTCTGTATCGATCCGTGTTGAGCCTCGAGTGGCCTGGTAAAGGTGAAGGAGCAGGTGAAGAGGCTGTTCTGGATGACTTGAGATGAGGTTGAGAGGGATTTGAAGCATTGCATACTCATCCTCCTCATCAAGTGTGACGGTAAAGGCCTCAAGGAACATTATCTCACCTCCAAATAAAGGTGACAGGATAGCCCACCCCCGAAAAAAAGTATCATAGGTTAGGTTAGGTTTGTTTGAGTCTTTGTTGAAGTTATATTCGTTATCCGGACTTCATCTTTGTTTATCCGGACTCCATCTTTGTTTATCCGAACTTCCTTAAGACTATAATTGATTGGGAAGAAATAGTTAATAGGTTCTTGAGAGTTGTTTAGTATGTTGCGGATGTAATAGTTCATGGTCTTAGGTACGTGTGTTCACTGTTTGTTTGTTTGTGTTATAATTAAGTTTGTTTTGTTTGTTGCGGCGTTACTTTTTTTTTTTTCTTTGTGTACGGTGTTGCTATTCTGATCGGTCTTACTTTGTGTTGCTTTATGTTACTTGTCCAGAGTTTTGTTTAGTGTAAAATATTTGTTTAGTAAGATAGTAAGGTACAACAATATATCTCTCTCTTTCTCTTTCTCTCTCTCACTCACTTTCACACACACACACACACACACACACACACACACACACACACACACACACACACACACACACACACACACACACACACACACACACACACACGCACGCACGACTATATTACTCAGCAAATATTCATCTCATCATAACTGCATAACTGCATACCTCCTTCAGGCTTCATGCTGCGTCGCTCCCCACGTCAAGAGTTCTGGCATAACTTGCAGAACATTGCTGGCGTCTGCTCCCCCCACGCCCCCCTCCCTGCACGAAGCCACCTCATTCACGACACGATTCCAACGGCACCTCATTGCTTCATACACTTGGGGGGAGAGGGGAGAGGGGAAGGGAAATGTACTAAACTAGGATCAAAGTTCAAGGCTGGAACTGTACATTTTCTACTGAGGTAATGTGAAGTGTTTGTGTATGTATTGTAAGGCTGTGTAAGTACGTACATATACATATATTGCGTTGTGTCTGTGTATGCCTGTGTGGGATGTGTTTGTGTGCGTCTCTAGGGTTGTATGGGTATGTACGTTTCTTAGGTAGTGTTCTTACGTACATGTGTCTGGTTTGGGGAATAATAAGTAATATGTTAATTAAGAAAGGTTTGTTTTGTGTATATCGAGTATAATAAAAAAAATGATGATAAATGATAGTAATAAAAATAAAATATATTCTTCATTCAGTCATTGGTGAGTTGGATCCGGCAGTGTGTAAGGAGGAGGAGGAGGAGGAGGAGGAGGAGGAGGAGGAGGAGGAGGAGGAGGAGGAGGAGGAGGAGGAGGAGGAAGAGGAGGAGGTGAAGGTCAGACAAGGAACCTTTTGTGGTGTAGTCCTTATGCTGGGTTGGCTCTTGTTGTGTTTGTATTTTTTTTCTTTTCTTTTTTTTCTTTTTTCTTTTTTGCCCTCCGTCTCCCTTTGATTACTACTCGACCTTCCTCACCCCCAGCACTCCCTCCTCCTCTTGATTCCTTCAGTACATGACTCTTTCCTCTTTCCTCTTTCCCGCTTCGTCCTTCAGTTCCAATTCCTTCCCCTTGGTTCCTCTCCCTCCTTCATTCCTTCCATCCTTTACTCCTGTCTTCCTTAATTCTCTGTTTCTTTCATATCCTTTATTATCCTTTCTCTCTCTCTCTCTCTCTCTCTCTCTCTCTCTCTCTCTCTCTCTCTCTCTCTCTCTCTCTCTCTCTCTCTCTCTCTCTCTCTCTCTCTCTCTCTCTCTCTCTCTCTCTTACCTTATGATTTATTCCTTTGTATGAATGTTCGTTCGTTTTGTCTTGTTCTCCTTCTTTGTTCATTTTGTATTCGTGAATCTATATCTCTTTTGATCTTCTATTCTTTCCTTCGTTGGTGTTTTCTCCATTGTTTTGTCAATGCTTTGCTTCACCCACCGATCTATTCTTCTGATCTATTCTTCTCTATTCCTTCCTTCCCTTCCATCCCTTCCTCCCTCCTTTCTTCTTCTCTTTCCTCTCCTCCGTTCCTCTGTTTCTCTGTTCTTGTGCATATTTGGGTGTTCACCTCATTAACTCTGCATGCACCTTCAGGGGTTTCACACACACACACACACACACACACACACACACACACACACACACACACACACACACACACACACACACACACACACACACACACACACCACACACCGGCATATGCTTCATTTGCAATCATCCAATGAAAACAAATGCCAAACCTCATTGAAAGAAGGAAGTGTTTAGTTTACACTCTGATTACTAATTAATATGATGGAGGTTATGGCGTGAGGGATGTATTTTCCTTACCTTTGTTTTTACCTTTGTATTTATGAAGGGAAATAGAGAGTAGAAGGTTAAGAAAACAAGTGGTTGGAAGGGAGGGGAGCGAGTATCGCCTCAGTATGTTGAATTTGTTGTTGAGAGATTTGCATATCAAGCAGACGTGATAACCCGAGGCAGCACAGTAAAGAGGGAGGAGGTGATGCGTGTGTTGTGGTGAGGAGGAGGACAGGGTGCGTGCTGTGTGGTGTGCATGGTGTATTATAAGTCTGACTGGTGTGGACTGGTTGTTTGGAGGGTGTGTGGGCGGGGGAGGGAGGGAGGAGGGAGGGAGGTGGTCAGGCGTCTTCAGTACATGACATGCATGTTCCCCTCGGTGGATCAGCCCGCGGCCTGGTGGAGGGTGCTGCGTGTGTTAGTGTTCCTGTAACGTTACTCTACAAAACACTGTCATCAGAGTTAGTTTAGAGGACTTAAGTTAGATGTTTAAATGAAAAAAGTGAATGACACTCACACGTTCCTGTCGCGGTCCTTCACTTCAACAAGAATTCAGGTATTTGTCACAACGATGAAAATGTTATGTATTGAACTCGAATTAAGATGTATCCCAATGTGTTGTGGGGCGGGGGCCGACTCTCCCTGGCGTGTGTACCCTCGTCCGTAACGCTACACCCCGTGCAGTCATGCGCCCACACACACCTGCAGACACATGCTTGAATAGACAATTGCCTATATCACTGTGCAGAATAAAAGATTTGCTTTGTGTTCTAAGTGTTCATGGAAGGAAGAGAGGTGCGGCGGACGGCGGATCCATTGCCAGCCACGAACACATTTCCTGCAGGTGTTGCTTAATGACTTTGTTTGCTTTGTTTGGTAACAGAAAGTTCTTTTTAGTGTCCGCTGACTAGGACAGCAGGTTGGGCAGCATTCAAAGTGGTCTCAGGCTGCACCAGTCACTAGTATTCTCGACATCAGCTCAGAGACAGCAATTTGTCTGGCCTTATTTGGTGTGGTCTTATTTGGTGTGGCACCAGCTCCAGCGCGGCACCGTTTCCCACAGGCACTGGTTAGGGTGGTGAACCGCCGTTTTGAGGGAACACTCAGTATTACCTCACTCCATCCGTTAGGTTTTACTACACCATTTCAGACCTTTTCAGACCATTGCTGCGGAGAAGGGTGATGGTGCCCTGGAGGTGTGTGTGTGTGTGTGTGTGTGTGTGTGTGTGTGTGTGTGTGTGTGTGTGTGTGTGTGTGTGTGTGTGTGTGTACTTGGCTGGCATTAAATCCTTAGTTTATGTCATTGCATTATAATTTTTCTTTTCGTCTGTGTTTAAATGTAATCTTAAGAATACAATGATGAAGTGAAAAATTTGGTGTTCAATTGCAGGTTCAGTTAGGGTGGAAAGTCGACTTGTGACATTTTCATTAGACGCAGAGTAACACAGCGTAACAGCCGGGACTGTGGGAACAAAGTCGCCGTGAGTGTGACGGGCGTCGGGTCGTGTCCATGACATGTCTGACCCAGGTAGGCTCCAGCTGGCGGCGCGTCACGTCTCTCACCTGGTGGCGCTCAGAGGTGAGGCTTCAGTGGAGGTTCCAGTCACGATATCAACTGGAAATCCAATCAGTAGCGGCCACTCAGCCTGGCTCCCTGTTGGCCAGTCAGCAGGCAGCTCGGTCGTGTAAATTGATTGCCACCTCCGGGCATGACGCCTGACAGCCGTCCGTGCCGCCGCAGCCCTTTAAGCTCTTTTTATGGCGGTCTGCTAAAGAAACATCGGCAGGGGTCGTCCTTAGTGTGCTGGTGACGAAGATAAACAAAAACACACGTCCGGTGACTCACACGAGGCTGTAACCATTCATTGGAGCCTTTGAGGGGAGGAAGGAAAGCTGAATGTGGGTTGGGGAAGAAAAGATGGGGAATGGGAGAGGGTGAACATGTGAAGTGAAAGGTGCATGGCATGGGTCGTGGCCATGTAAGGCAGAGAAGCCGAAGCAGGAACATGGAATGAGGAGAGGAGTTCATGCGTTTGGGGTCAAAGGAGCGAGAGTCTGATTTAGGCAGTGTGATTCCGCCCCATCACACCCTGAGTGAGGTGGTGGGCGGCGTGACCCCGCGTCGACCTCACAAAGAGGCTGACGGAGGCTTGAGGCTTGGGTGATCAGAGGCTGTTAGTGCCATTACGCAACTTACCTGTAATTAGAGGTACGCATGGTGTGTCTGGCTCACCTGGCGGAGATTGCGGTAAAGTTTTGTTATGTTCAGAAAAGACTCATTGCGGAAGATTTATTTTTTCATATATTATAATTTTTTTTAATGTGCGTGACCGTGTAATCAGTTAAAATATGACTGAGCGTGAAGCAGGAGGAAGAGAGAGAGAAAAAAAAAAAAGCGAAACCGAGGAGGTAGATGAGTGTAAGAAATAGGATCAGCAGGAAGAAGATGAGGAGGTTGTGTTGTGAGGGAGGAAGTCGCTGGTTGGCTGTGTCGTCCTCTGGGTCGGTCACGCGCCGCCGCCTCGACACACTGCAGTGAACAGGGCGACTCCCGCTCCTTCCAAGTGTTGGGGACCGAGTGTGTGTACTGGTGGTGGTGGTGGTGGTGGTGGTGCGGGTCCTTCTCTGGGGGCACACACACACACACACACACACACACGCACACACGCGCACACACACACACACACACACACACACACACACACACACACACACACACACACACACACACACACACACACACACATGCACACGTACACATCACACAAATACCTAAAAACTATTATCTACAAAAAAGAGACATTATCCTATTAGTAAGAAAAAAAGAATACCAGTATAGCGGAATAAAGAGAAGGCATGAAGAGGAAAACAATAAGGATAAAAAGAAAGGCAGAACTTTTAGGTGTAATAATACGCTCTCGCTCCCCCGTCCCGCTACCCCGCGACCCCCACGCCCGCCAGCCTTCACCCATGTCCGGGGATCGACGGGACGCATCAGCTGATCTGCCGGGCCGCCCTCAGCCACGTGGTTGCCGCCGGTAAAATCAATACAAGAGCGCATGCCACAACCTGTCTGGCACTAACACTCGGCTGTGGCTTCAGTTTGGGGTGCCAAGTGCCTCCGCCCAGTGTAGGAGCCGCCACAGCCCACCGCGCCTGGCATGGCATGGGTGGTCCGCTCCTGGTATCTGGTTGAGGCGGAAATCGACCTCTCATCTTTACCTCCAGATGCTGCAGGCGGGACTCTTAAGGCAATTAGATGTTGTCCCCAGGGGTGTGTCGGGCCGGTGATACAACCAGGCTGTGAAGGTCGGCTGTGGGGGTCATTCTGTGAAGCAATAAAAGATGATGAAGGGAGGAAGGAAGGAAGGGTTGTGGTGGAGTAGGACCAGAGGGGAGAGGTATTACCCTTCCCTCCTTCAGCTCCTGACGGAAGACCCTCATTGGGGTGACTTTTATTTCCTTTCATTATCAGGGTAATCTAAGATGGAAAGTAGTAATCCAGTGGTAATCTTCCTAAGTCGTCGTCACATGCAGGGCTTCGGAGAGCGAGGGTCGACGGCTGGTTCTGTGGCCCTGGGCGGCGCGGGGTGGACCGGGCCAAAAAATGCTTCAAATAATAGTTTTAACAAGGAAAATCAGGAATAGAGAGAGAACAAACGAAGGGCACTGAGTTTAGTTTTCTGCAATCGTAATGTGTAAGATGTTGGTGAGTGTGATGGAAGTGGAAGGGCGACAACCCACTGTGAGTACCCGGAGGGGCAAGACTCAATACTCGGTCATGCCTTGCGCGTCTGGGACAGTCCTGGCTCAGGCCTTGAGCTGAACGCACGGCATGCAGCCTGGCTATAACAAGTCGTCCATCTCTCCAGCACTCCCAGCGCGGGGGTAATATGGCCTCAAGGTACGTGAACGTGAAGTGCGGTGCGGGGCGTGTGAGTGCGTCCAGAGGTTAGCGGAGGTGATTGGGGTGAGCGAGGTCATGACCGATGGGGGCGACATGACTCACTTCCACCTCCACCCCCTCCTCCACCTCCTCCTCCCTGCATCCTCCCCATCTCCCCAACAACCGTGACTCGATGCAGCTACGGTGTATTTCCTCCTGATTGTTTGGCGACTCTAAGGGATTTCATTTCACACCACAAAGTTTCCTCAACTCGTGTCTAGTGTATCGAAGGTTAAAAGCGTAACGTGTTTCGTAACTGTAATGAAGATAAAGTGTTTTCCTTGGTCTTTAAGTCGTTGAGGTAGTAAGAACATTAAGGGGAAGATATGTGTGTGTGTGTGTGTGTATGTGTGTGTGTGTGTGTGTGTGTGTGTGTGTGTGTGTGTGTGTGTGTGTGTGTGTGTGTGTGTGTGTGTGTGGGTACGAAGCGCCAAGTGGCACCTAATCGTGAGTGAGAGTAACCCAGGAAACTGTATTGATTCAGTGGTCACACGTGTCACCGTCGCCAGCTCAGAGCAAAGGAATGACTCAATATTGAATTCACATCCATTGCGTTTCAACTTAGAGAGAGAGAGAGAGAGAGAGAGAGAGAGAGAGAGAGAGAGAGAGAGAGAGAGAGAGAGAGAGAGAGAGAGAGAGAGAGAGAGAGAGAGAGAGAGATGGGAGGGATATCATTAGGGAGAGGCTGTTAGTTAGAAAAAACACTTGATACATATGTTTTCCAGCCTTTCTTAATACCTTACCCCATGTCCTGTGTGTCCTGTAAGCTGTCATGTCATTTAGCGCCAAAGACCTCGTAAAACTACAAGTGCATACTAAACAATTACCACAAAAGGATAATCTAGGCAGACGTGTAGACATGCTTATTGGGTATTATTCTAAGCACTCATATTACAATGTTCCAAACCATAACACACACACACACACACACACACACACACACACACACACACACACACACACACACACACACACACACACACACACACACACACTAATACATGCTTATCATAAATTCACGCCAAGGTCTCACTTAGGTGTCATCATCACTACAACTGTACCTTATGTGTATGTGTTGTAAGCTTTGCCATCTACGCCCCTACACAGCCGCCGCCCACCACCGAATAATAGATGAGGCCATTGATCAGGATAGCAGAGTGAGGGTTGTTGTGAAGGTCAGGGCCTCAGGGTGCGTAAGGAAGGGAGCCCCAAGCGTAGCGGCAAGGAAGCAGGAAGTGTAGTGTGTGTTTTAATTACGTTAAGAGGACATGTTGAAGTTTAAGCTTGTTTGCTGTATAAGGATTTTGTCTTAAAGTTCCTTGAAAAAATAAAATCCATGGGTTATTCAAGTATTATGTCTAAGTTTTTGCATGTCTATGTTTGTTTACCCCTGAGTATTATAGGTGTAGGATGGAATGAGGTTGTATGTCTTCGGAGTTTCGTAAAAGAACACTACTTGGTTTAAATTCAATGGTTAGATTACTTAGTTTAGATAAAATAAAAAGGAAAGACCGTGGCAGCCTATAGTTTTTTATGTATTTCTCATATTGTGAAAATCTGTATTTAGAGTCATACTAGGAATTTATATATATTGTTTTGTAATCCTCTTCAAGGTAGGCGTAGGTTACTATATATTCAGGCGACTTAAGGCAGAGACCATGAGTGTGTGTGTGTGTGTGTGTGTGTAAGAGGAGACGGTGAGTGGAGGGAAAAATGGAATGCTATTGATAGGTTGTGGAGAGTTGAGAAAGAGAAACTTGGTTCAGAGTAAGGTGTGACGAGGCCTTGCTGTGCCCTGCGTCGCCAGATAACGTTGATAAGAACAGTAAGAGTGAGTGATAAGAGAAGTGTTTGAAATGTTTCTCTGCGTCCTATCAAGATACAGAGCCAGACAGGTGTGGTGCGCAGGTGAGGTGAAATAAAGGCGAGCTGCTAGAGTGTCTCATTGAATCATGTGTTAAAAAAAAAGAGAAAACCTATGAATCCGGAGGCAGCCTTTGAATGAGGAAAGTGATGAAAGTGAAACAGGAAGTGAAAAAGGAACAGAAAAAGAGCATGAGGAGCAGACGCAGTGGTGTGAGTGGGAGATTAATGCTCATTGGATATTCATAAGGCTAAATGAGACCGCAATTAAGCCCTATTTTCTCAGACTTTCCCTTGGTGAGCACGGAATAGAAGTCGTTTTAGAACTCGACTCAGATAATGGATCTTGAGGTTTCTTTCTTTGTGGCCACGGCAGGTAACTTCCTCTCTTTTATATGTTGCATCAAAGGAAGGTCGAGAAGTGACAACAAAGCACAATAAATGAATAAGAAAAATAAACACCTGCCATCAAACCAAATAGAAAGTACACGGGAACCAATGAAAGGAACTCCTCTCAAGACTTTTAATATCCTGAAGCGTTACTGAGAGAGTTTGAGTAATAAGATGAAGGATAAATAAGGTAGTCCCCCTCCACCTTACCAAGCGTGCCTCACAATCTGACCAACGCCCTTGTAGAGTGAGATTAGGTTTTCATCTCAACACACGCCCCTTCCTCCCTCCATACGCCCCCCTCATACCTTCTAAATAACTGCTTTGTTCTCTGGTCTCTGTATTGAAATGTAAATACCCAAGTGAATCGAATACAGTATAGACAGTGTGTTTGTGTTGGTCTTTCCCGGGTACGACACCTGTATTTCCGCTCCTGATAAGACCACAACAACAGGGACTGGATGTAGAGGCTGGAAGCTTCGTTTAAAATATAGATAAAGAGGTTTTCCGAGGTATTTTTAGATTGTCTTTGTCTTATGGGTTAGGTTTGAAGTGTGATGTGTGTTTATTGAGGTTATATTAAGACTGTTAGTACCAATTAACAAAGATAAATTAGAATCTATGAATAATAACCGATAATTGGTGTACACAATTATTAGCTGATTTAGTTTTTCTTGATACTGTATAGAACATAAAAGATAGAACATAAGTGGGTGACGTGGGTGACCGTGTACGTGCTCGTGTTCGTGTATGTGTTCGTGTACGTGTTCGTGTACGTGCCCAAAATGTGGCGAAAGTTAGCGTAGGGAAAAAGAACGAGCTTATGAGTCATAGTGCATTTTTTTTGCTTATCCAATTCTCTCTCTCTCTCTCTCTCTCTCTCTCTCTCTCTCTCTCTCTCTCTCTCTCTCTCTCTCTCTCTCTCTCTCTCTCTCTCTCTCTCTCTCTCTCTCTCTCTCTCTCTCTCTCTCTCTCTCTCTTTCTCTCTCTCTCTCTCTCGTTGAAACCTAATTAGTTGTATCGAATGTTTGCACGTCCAGAGTGTCGCAGCGAGAAGGTTCACGTGTTTTTATTTTACCTGTCACTTTGGGGGGCTCAGATAACGATTCTTGGGAGGTGTGGTTACCTTTTTATACTCTCTCACTCTCTCTCTCTCTCTCTCTCTCTCTCTCTCTCTCTCTCTCTCTCTCTCTCTCTCTCTCTCTCTCTCTCTCTCTCTCGTAATGCTGCCTTTTGAGGAAGTACATCGATGGTTCCTAAATAATAACTACAGTATAATATTCAAGAGGTGCTCCTGATGTTTTTTTCTCCCTGTGTGAAGAGAATAAGAGATGAGAGTTGTATAAGATAATAAGATAATATAGAAATACCCTCGGAGTTTCCAATCTAATTCCAGTATCTTTGTTTCCAGGTAAAGTTAAGAATGTGTTAATTAAAGGTACGGTTTTATTCTATTTTTATACATGGTTGAGTCCTTATCTCAGTGTTTTAGTTGTGTTTCTGTTGTTTTAAGTTATGGTGTGATACGTAATGGTGGTGGTGGTAGTGGTAATAGTGGTGGTGGTGGTGGTGGTGGTGGCGTAGGCGAGGTAAGGGGAGGAAAGCAGCGAGGGTCGTGACGGTAATGGCGGTGGCGGGGTGAGGAGGTGACAGCAGAGGATTCATGATATTGGCGCAGGAGTATTGGGCAGGGAGAGAGAGAGAGGGTGATGGTGGTGGTGGTGGTGGTGGTGATTGTGTGTACTGGTAGGGAGGCAAGAGGGAGGGAGACGGGAGAGTCTCTGAAGGGGAGGAGGGTTAAGGGTGGAGGACGTGAGTCATGCTGGAGGCCTGTCTGAGTCCGTCCATCTGGGAGAGAGAGAAAGGGAGGGAGAGAGGGAGAGAATAGGAGAGAAAGGGAGGGAGGGAAGCCACTGTCCGCACCAACCTTGCCTCATAGCTCCTCGTTCCTCACCTCCTCCCCTTCCTCACTGATCCTCTCCTCACCCCCACCCCTTCAACCCCTCCCTCATCATCCCTTCGCCTCCCATGATGTGACTCAAGCACTGTCTGGTATGTGTACTATGCGGTACTTTTGGCTTCCTCGTCTTCCGTTGTATTATATCTTTAGTGCCTTTAACTTTGCACTCCTTGACCCTCCGCTGCTTCCTTCCTTGTGACTGAAGTACTAAATCTGTATCTAACTTTGTGATCTTTTAGCTGAGTCTTGTCTGATGCATGTATAGTAAAACCGTAATGATAATGTTAAAAGGCTACGGTTCACTGCGGATTTAACATAGAGTGAGTGACGCGTGACTCAAACACTTGCGATAACAATTATATTCCACCTCTTATCCTATCGATTTTTTTTAACCCTTCCCTTCCGCTCATTACGCCAGAATTACACATCAACGAATAGCATCCCCCGTAAATTTTCCCGAAGCCCTCTCATGCGTGTCTAATGAGTATCGACTATAATAATCATCATTCAACACCTATTACCTTATATCCGAGGCAGAGGGAGGCGGAGAGAAGCGCGAGGCTGTAATGACTTCCTAGTAGACTAACGCTTCTTTATTTGTCTCTCATCAACGGGGTCCCTTTTTGGTAATGCAATATACAACGTCGTAACCTGAAGGCGAAGGTAGGTGGCTGTCGTAGATTAAATTGGCAGCGGAAATGGCCATGAGATGCACGAACGCCCACGCCCAATGAGGGTCGATTAATGAGGCTGAATATATTGGCGGTAAGGGGGGGAGGGAGCGGGTCGATTGTATGTCTGGCCCCTTAATTACAACCTAATGGGGAATGGGAGGTAGGGAGAGGGGAAAGGGGAGAGAGAGAGAGAGAGAGAGAGAGAGAGAGAGAGAGAGAGAGAGAGAGAGAGATAGAGAGAGAGAGAATGATAGTGGATCGAAGATGGGAGCTGAAGATTAGTGAGATTACAGAGGGCAGTAAAATATGGGATAGGGAAGGGGAGGAAAAATGAAGTGATGAAGGGAAGAAGATAAATGAGGTGATGGAGGGTTGTAGGACACGACTTCCATTGGGTTTTCTCCTCATAGTTTGGCTTCTCATCACCTCAGAACAACAACAACAACAACAACAACAACAACAACAACAACAACAACAACAACAACAACAACAACAACAACATCATCTACTACTACTACTACTCATAAACTTCCTTAACAAAGATAATTTAACTCTCCTTCACTCCTACACTCTCCTCTTTGTTCCTCAGCCTCACGATCACCATTAGAGTTCACGTCACTATTTTTTTTGATACTCTCACACACCATTCATTATCAGATTGACCTCCATCACTGCACGATTCTCACAGCTATTTGAGGTCATCTTTACTTTAATGAGCCAATCTTGACGCTTCTCTCAGGGCATCTCAGGTCATTTTTTATTTCCTACATTTATTTATTTATTTATTTGCCTGAGGTGATGTGTATTAGTATTGAGGTGAGTCATGACGTGCTTGTGGTTGATGCAGGATGTGTCATTGGTTATAAAGACGTTATTGCTCATCCTAACATACGTTGCACAATACAAGATGACGTGTGTGTGTGTGTGTGTGTGTGTGTGTGTGTGTGTGTGTGTGTGTGTGTGTATAAGCTTAACGCTAGTAACCTCAGCACGCATCAGGTAGCAGTCTCGGGTAACAAACAGTCAGTCCTTCTATAACGTATATGTATATGTGTATTATTTATTTATTTATCATTATTATCATCAGCATCATCTTTCCCCGGGCCATATCACCTCAGGCAGGTTACACAAGTTGAGGGTCACTTGCTGGGACACTCTTATATAATGAAGAAAATAATCATGAATGGCAGAATGTCGTGATGTGAGATGCCCATCGAGGCCATACTGACACGGTACAGTCCTCGTGGCTCTGCTTGCCTTAAGACTTGTGGTTTGCGAGTGGCAGGTGAGATGGAGGCTGCGGAAATGTGGTGGTGGTGGTGGTGGTGGTGGTGGTGGTGGTGGTGGTTCATCTCCGCTCATCCGGGACTGTAACGCATCCTCCTTTGTACCTATAATACCCAGCTGCAGGATGTGTAGTGCTTGTGTCGGAGGAAGCGGTGAGGTAAAAGAAATCCTGTTAGTGAGTTTCTTTTCACATCTTTGTATCAGTTACACTTAAATCGTGCAGTTTAGTTGAATTATGAACAAGTTTTCACCGCAAAATTGGAGTTACGTATTTATTTAATTTGATAGCATCGAGGATTCAATCTTGGTTGTAAATTATACGAATGATTACAGGAATACAGGTTTTCCTCGGTCACTTGACGTCACGAGGGAAATAACAGCGCCATCACCCTGACATCCGTTCCATTGTGATGAACTAAGTAGGAAAAAAAATACCCCACAAGGAACACTTTTTGTTTTTGTTTGTACATCATAACAGAAACAAAACATCATAATGTCAAACAGTTTTCACTCAGTTCGATGTTTTGTTTCCCGGGAAAAAAAAGTAGAATATTTCAATGGAGTGACGTAGAGTGGTGCGACGCAGGCGTGGAGGAGAGACTCGTAGCGTAGTGAGACCAGGACGTGAGTAAGGCAGTGAATTTAAAGGTGAGAGAGTGTGAGGGAGCAGAACACCTTCCCCAACCCTCCCCTCCTTCCCCTCCACCACCACTCACACCACTGACACTTTGCCTTGCCTCGCTGCACTCAGAGAAAGTGCAGGTGTGCCGGTAACTCAAGGTAACACTGAACTTCAACCTTCTAACACTTCATCCTGTCACCAAAGATTCATCACATTTTCCCAAGTTAAGGCGCCGCGCTAGACGTGCTTGCTTGAAGTACAGCCTGAATATGTATGGATTCGCTGCCGATTGTTGACGAAGGCGGCGCTGACGAGGACGTGGTAAACAGGAAGTAAAGGGTTGCTGCTGCTGTTGCACGCGGCATGGGGCGTGTGACGCGCGCTGACCTTGAGGCGTTTACAAGCCAAGCCTCCCTGCACGCCACCCACTGAGCTGCGGTGGTTCCCCGCTCGCATCCACGACTAAGTTTCTTTTTTTTCCTTCAACAGAAATGTGATGCATATAATCAATAAAATTTCACTGCAAGGAAAAACTCCACACCGTGAGTCTAATGCAGAAAAATCAGACTCAAGTTACTGAGTTCAAGTTGTTGTTTTCTTTGTTATATTTAGTCTTTGATCGTCCTCCAGCAAGCCTTGAACATACACTGAACGATGATAAAGGAATACTAGGGAAGCAACGTGGAATCTTGACCACGGTGAAGGTGGATTTTACTTCCCCTTCCTTTGTATTGTGTCCCCCTGAGCTAATCTCGTAACGCCTCCGGCCACTCAAGGGCATCGCAGCCACCAGGCCTTTCATCCTGGCAGGCTTATCGGAGGAGCGGCAGCGGCAACACTGCCTACCTGACCACCTGCTGCATCAGGCCAACCGATTGGGTTTCACGCCAAACGTTACACTCCACTGATTAAAGAGACATCTAGCGGCCACCCACACAAGCTGTAGTGAGCACGGAGCTCCACAGATGGCGCACCTACGGGAAGAATGGCAGGTGGAGGAACACGTGACCCTCGCAGCCACACCTCCCTGCATGAGTAGAGAAAAAGCTACTTACTCGACTTATTTTTTTTCGTCTACGTACCAGACAGAGTTGGTGTTATAGGGAACGTGTGAAGGGAAGACATACAGTTGTTTCATATATAATACACCCAGAGTCCAGGGTCCGTTTAGGGAGTTATACAAAGAAATGAATAGGAAAAAAAAAAAAAACTGAGAGAGGAGGAGGCAGGTGACGCAAAGATACAAACACCTAAGCGGCAAAACCTCCTCCTCTAATAGCTGTAACCGGATTTTTTTTTAGCATCAAGTAAAAAAAGTAAAAAAATAAGCGTAGGAAGTGAAGGAAAGGATTGCGTAAATAACGTTATAATCCCAGAGTTTTGCGTAAGGGTTGTGAGGGACGTGAGGGTCGTCTGGTGGGTGTATCGGTCACGTCCTCTCATGGCTTCTCACAACTACTCTTTGAACTCGTCCTCAGGCGTCTAATTTTCCGACGTAAAGAGTCTCGTGTCCTGGAAAATGGCGTGTTTCGGGAACATGTTTTTGTCCTTCGTCATCTTCAAACAATGGAACTCCGGGTCTTTCTGTCTGTCTGTCTGTCTGTCTGTCTGTCTGTCTGCCTGTCTTTCTGTCTGTCTGTCTGTCTGGTTTTTTCTTTCTCCCGTATAGTGTATAAACGTTCTCAACACTTGCTTTCTTTCATTCTTGATTGTTTCTCTCCTTTCTTCATTATTGTTATTTTTTCTATTCCTTAATTTTCGTACACTTAATTTTTTTTGGGGGGAGAGATCTTATTTTTTGTTGAAGTTTTTATTTATCTTCCTGTCTTCCTTTGTTCTAATCTTCAAAAGTACTCGTTCCGCCTTGAACCCAAAAAACACAACCCTCACACAGCCTTTGTAATCCTCTATCATTTAACCTCGTTTAATAGCGTTTTTTATTAGTGTATTACGTAGAACAGAGTGAATATTCATGGGTCTCGAGGGTAGGGAGGCGTGTCTTGCGTCTCTTCCCCACTAATAACTGCCTCAGGTAATGGGGAGGAAGACCCTTTTATTAGTCAACTGTCCGTCAAGGAGGCGTGAGTTAGGACAGGTGAAGGAGTCTTAATGAGATGTTGTGTTGCATCCTCTCTCTCTTGTTTTTTATTTTTGTTCCTCTCTCTCCCTCTCACACTCTCTCTCTCTCTGGTGTTATTAATCTTCCTGTTGTTGTTATCTTGATGAGTAAGGTGACGTTGATGAATCCAGCGGCGTCGGGCGTTAGAAGATGAGTAATGATCAGCTCAACAGTACACCAGGAAACATTGATTATAACAAAAACATAATACAAGTCTAGTTACACCTTCTATAATCTCGTATCTTACATCCATTTTGTGATATATCCATTCTTATTTAGTTTATCTATTTGTATTCTGTTTCTGCGTTGAAATTAGGGTTATATAGAGGCTGTGAAGGACTTAAAGGTATGATAGGTTTATAGTAAAGGTGTGGTCGTAGTGTAGCTTCACGTATAAGGAATCCCATAGAGCAGGTATACGAGCGAAAATCATGTTAGCGCAAAGGTTACACACATATGGATTGTACCGTACATGGGTGATGGAAATGTGGCGGTACGTATGTGGAGTGGGTATGTGTGGAGGTGGTTAGGTTAGGTAAGGCTGGGTATGGCAAGGTAAAGGTGGAGAGAAGGGTTGTGTAAAGGTAAGTAAGAGTGGAGTGTTGTTAGTGGAAGGTGTGGTGTTGTTGGTGGTGGTTGTGGTGGTGGTGGTGGTGGTGGTGGTGGTGGTGGTGGTGGTGGTGGTGGTGGTGGTGGTGGTGGTGGAGCTACGGTGGGTGAACAGGTAATGAAAGGGTTGAGGAGTGGATCGCCCCTAGTGATTATGACAAACATTGCATTAAGTACAGTACATTGCTGCATACACCCCTTCTCTCTCTCTCTCTCTCTCTCTCTCTCTCTCTCTCTCTCTCTCTCTCTCTCTCTCTCTCTCTCTCTCTCTCTCTCTTCTCTCTCTCTCTCTCGGTGTGGGCGTGAGGAAGAGTGTGTACTTGTTCTCTGGTCGTGTTCGCTCCTTCGTGATGCGCCTTTGGGAGGAAGGAAGCATCCAACCTGACCTTATGTGGGTTTGTGTGGGAGGAAGAAGAAATTAGGGTGGGACTTGTAGAGATAAAGTGTGTGTGGTTAGTTAGCTTGTTACTCTGTTTTGTTACATTATTTTTATTATTACTATTATTACCATTGTTGTAAAGTGTTTGGTGATTTAGTTTATTACTCTATTTTGCTATATTATTATTGTTTTTATTGTTTTTGTTGTTTGCTGTTGTTTTATATGTGTTTATTTTTTTATTTCCAGGTGCGTGGTGTTGGTTGGTGTTGCTATCCACTTACGGTAAGGTGTAGTTTAAGTGTTACAACCCAGCATTCTTATCCTATCGAACCCATCAAGTGTTTTACTGATAATATACCAGTCATCACCGCCACATAAGGAGAAATAGTGAAAAAAAAAGTGTTAAAAAATACTATATAGACTATGAATTTAAAGTAAAGTTTCTCTCTAGTCATATTTTTGCTTTTATGTTCAGGTAACTCAATGCAAATCACGTAATTCATCTTTGTAAGTGAATAAGTCAATGCATGAGACTCCTATTTAATCCTTGTAGGAGGCGTGTTGTCCTTTATTGTTAATGCATCAATCACCATCAATCACCATCAATCACCTCGTCTGTCGCCCTTGTACTCCCTCCCTCGTCTCACATTGTCCTTGCATACACACACACGCCCTTCCATGTCCTCCTCTCAGTTCCTCTCGTAGTCCCGCGCTAGTTGCTGTGTTGACAAGAGAACTTTTACTCCCTTGGGTCTTACGAGTATAGAATTTCCTTCACACCGAATGCATAACACTTACGATTCTCCTTTTGTTCTTGACCTTGAGTGAAGGTTATCATCAGTAAGATTCTAAACTATAATCTCTCACTCACTTCCTCTCAGTTCTTTCTCCCCGTAACGTTTAAATGAAAATAATGATAATGTTTAGTGAGAAAGTCAGGCTAGTTTGTAATTTTTTTTTCGTGGAAGGTCATATAGCGTTACATTTGAACCAGAAGGTCATGTGTATCCTGTTATAAGGTCTTGGCAGGTCACTGGAGAGGTCAACTTCGTGTGTTGTTTGACTGTGTGGCTTCGTGCGAGAGAGAGAGAGAGAGAGAGAGAGAGAGAGAGAGAGAGAGAGAGAGAGAGAGAGAGAGAGAGAGAGAGAGAGAGAGAGAGAGAGTATTTGTTATTTAGTGTTTTAGATGGCAGAAACAAGCTTGGAATCAACATTATGCACCTGTTACCTACCTGACTGATCCAGGTGTGTTCAGATGGTGCCCAGGTGGCTTTGACGTGTCTTTCACCCTCTAGTTGTATATGGTGTGAAAGTGTGTTACATGTGTTACTCTTAAGGTCACAGTGCTGGAGACGAATAACTTTAATTAAACACAAACTTTTTCTTTCTCTCTCTCTGCTTTTTTTTTTTTTTTTTTTTTACAATACCATCGCGAGTATGTGTTTTGTTTTTGTATTTTTTTTTTTACTTTCACTTGCCTTTTATCGTACTTGTAAAGCCATTCCATTCTAATTGACCAGTTAATTAGGTCATCAATTTCTTTTTGTCGCTCAGTCTGATTACCGCATCTCCTTGCTCTCTTTTTTGGGGGTGTTGAAGGAGGGTCAGGGTCGTATTTTGTGATTGGTTAACTAATCATCTAAGGAACAAGATTCGCTCCATCTCCCTCCACACTAGTGACTGACAGGAGGAAATTGTACCTGAATGAGAAACAGCTGCAGGGAGAAGTCTTTGCATTTTCTTACTGCTTCCCCATCAAGTTATTATAAGCAGACTTAACCTAACAACCTAACCTAATCTAGTCTAACCTAACCTAACAATCTAAGCTAATCTAACTTATCCTATCCTAACCTAACCTAACCTAGCTATGCACCCTCTTCATCTTCAATCATTGCCTGTTTCCTATACTCCTCCTCCTCCTCCTCCTCTTCCTCCTCCTCCTCCTCCTCCTCCTCCTCCTCCTCCTCCTCTTCCTCTTCTCCATCCTCCTCAGGCATCACCGCCACCCACAGAACATAATTTTCCACCTGTCAGCCTGAAAGGTCAGCCCAATTAGGTGCGCTGTATGAAAACTCTCTTCGCAGGGCTTAAAACGTGACCGGAAAGGACATGTAACAAAAAAAATTGACGGGAGAAAAAAAATGGAAGTGCCTGATATTTTATGAATGAGAGAGAGAGAGAGAGAGAGAGAGAGAGAGAGAGAGAGAGAGAGAGAGAGAGAGAGAGAGAGAGAGAGAGAGAGAGAGAGAGAGAGAGAGAGAGAGAGAGAGAGAGAGAGAGAGAGAGAGAGAGAGAGAGAGAGAGAGAGAGAGAGAGATAGAGAATGAAGGAAGCAATGAGGCGTGGGGTCGTTCCAAGGGTCATCAATCTTCACGCTCTGCCCGCCGCCCTCGCCACGCTCTGCCTCCCCTTTAGTACTTTGCAGAGTGTGACCTTGAAGGAAATAAAGGAGAACAAGTAGCATTCCGATTAACTTAACATTTCAACGTCATGTTAACACTTTATAAATTGGAGGATTTATAAAGTGACTCAAAATGTGCTCACGACTTATAGATTACGTTGAATGTTTGTTAAATCTTCTTTTGAGGGCGGTGATAATGGGTAGTTTACGTGATTTACCGGATTTTGTGATAGTACACCGGATATTGTGATAACATGGAGATAGTGTCAGCTGTGTGAATGCATGGGTGGAGGTCAGGCTTCAGTCAGCAAGGCAGAGGGTGTGTTGACGTGTTTACTATTGAAACACGACGGTGACTGGAAAAAACTCCAATCCTAAGGTAAAGAAACTTTTGTATTCGATGTTTTAAATCCACTATCGACACAAACAATTTATTTTACATCCTCTTCCAAGAACTTTGCTCAATACACATGGAGACGTAGATTTTTTTGCTTCCTACGAGCTGAAAGACCGATGTTCACGTCCCCTGTGGCGCTGAGTTCCTTTGGCTGCGCAGGGGTGAGCAGGGGTGAGGGGCCACGTGCCTCCCCCTCCTGCTGGTGCCTGGGGCGGGGTGACTAAGAGAAGGAAAGTGGCCGAGCGAAGCAGGTAGGTGGTGCAGGTGTAATAACTACCTTGTGACACCTGTCCTCTCGTCGCCCACCTGCCTTGCCCCATCGTCCCCGCCTTGCTAACTGGAGCACCTCGTCCATCTGACTTGCTTGCTGGTTTTTATTCGTCGTAGGATTAGTCGCGGGTTCGGCCTCTGTGTGTGTGATGCGTTATGGAGTAATTACCTCACCGAGTGTACAATTTGCGTCATCTTCGCTGATTAATTAGTTTGTATGAGTCCATTCTATGATCCTGTTTACCATAATGTGACTTAATGGAGGGTTATTACGGGTAATTTTGGACTTTGTGGTATAATTAAGGTGTAGAATGTCAGCAGTAAAGTCTTAACTGGAGAGGCGAGTTGAGTGAAATACGTATTGGATTTTATATTTTTTGTTTAGTTATCGTGACGCAAATGGTGTTGCTGTTAAAGGATTACTGATGAATACACGTGTTTTGATTCTCTGGAGTCTCTTGTCTCTTGTACTGCCTCGACTGTCACCCAACGCCTCGAGGACAGAACAAAACAGAGCCTCCACTCCACGCCTGGCAGATCACAACACATCCCGCCTCGTCACGTCAGCTTAGCACTGCAGAGTCAGATCAAGTTCAAGCACGACCTTGAAGCTGGTAGTGACGTGTTGGCAGAATGAACCCACGTTTGAGATGGATCAAGTTTTGCGTTCTAGCGTTCATATTCAACGTTGAGTAAAAAATTTCAGATGATTTGTGAAAGTTACGATTATTTTCCAAGAGAATAATCGTTGTCTTGTGTAACACGAGGCAACCCACAAGCCTCGGCGCCTCCCCTCTGAAGGCGTGGCGACACACTCCATCATCATGCTAAGACAGAGGCGACGAGGCTCGACAAACCAAGTGTGTAGTGTGAAGTCACGTCTATTCCAGGCTTTCCATGTACCTCAACGTCATTTGAGGCACGAGTGGTGGATGGACGGTGAAGAGCGACACGGTGAGGACGACAGGGTGAAGCGACTGAAAAAAAAGTTGGTGATAATCGTCTGTGGTGGTGGTGGTGTTTGATGAGACTTTGATCGGAAGTAAAAGGTGGAAGGCGACCAATGGGTGGCTAAGGCGTAGGGTTTCCATGAGGGCGTATCAAGGAAGGATCGTGACAGGCCTACACTCCACCCTCGTCTCCTCCTCCTCTTCCTCCTCCTCCTTATCAGTGATCTAGACGGCTCTTCCGCTATCGTCCCGTCTTTACTTTCGCTTTTATGTCAAGGATACGTCCCCACCCATCCTGCCCCTGGTACATTGAAGGAGTGATGAAGCAGCATGAAGGTTGAGGTAAACAGTTCTTAGATGTGACGCTTCTATAGACTTTGGAGAGGACAAATAAGCACTTGGAAGAAAAAAGTAAATTTATTCACCATACCTTCAGGCTTCGTATGAGCTCCAAAAGGGTCGTAAAGATATGAAGGACATCAAGTGGCTTAAGCCTAACTCTTATCTTATCATCCCCTCGGAAGGTAATACACCACATGACTAACAAGCATTACTGGCTGTTTCTTTTATTTATTCAAGCTGTTGGTGAAAGCGGTTCCTATACATTCATAGATGAGGGCCGCCTTCCCTTGAATACCTGTAAGGCAACAGGTGGAAAGACTTGGTTCACCTGTCGAGCACACCTTGGTAGGCAGAAAGGGCGACTCAGCCAGACCACCTAATGATAAATAGGTACTTAAGGAGACTCACTTACAGCAGGTGAAGGATTGTGTTGTTAAAGGATAAGATGAAGGATAAGAGACTATGTGTATGTGATGGCCCGTTATTCACCACAGGAGCGACGAGAGAGAGAGAGAGAGAGAGAGAGAGAGAGAGAGAGAGAGAGAGAGAGAGAGAGAGAGAGAGAGAGAGAGAGAGAGAGAGAGAGAGAGAGAGAGAGAGAGAGAGAGAGAGAGAGAGAGAGAGAGAGAGAGAGAGAGAGAAAAAAAAAATCAAAAAGAGCCAAAAATACCACCCATTGTCTGTGTCAGTGTCATTAGTTGGTAAAGATAAAAAATATAGTTAATTATCAAAATATAGATAGAAAAAACACCATACTAATGTTACCTAAAACCAAGTGTATCAAAGTATTGTGGATTGCCTTGTATAAGCTGCTTAGACGCTCCCCTTGTGAGTCATAGCTGTGACGCGAGGGGGAAGGGAGGATGACATATTGTGACACTCAGACCCAGGCGACAAGGACACGTTAGGGGGGGCGAGGGGCGAGGGGAAGAGACCCTAGACGCGTGGTGAGGGGAACAAGAGGCCTACACGTGGCGGGGCTGTGGTGTGATAGGCTGTGTTAGGGTTGACTTGTAATATAAGATAGATGGGAATGGATATCTGAGATGGGATGATTAACGAGTTGTAACCCGCAGGTAAGGTGAACTCCGCCTCCTCCTGTGTATTTTTTTTTGTGATAGCCTCCTCATGATTTTTTTTATTATTTATTTTTTTTGAGGTTGAAATTTATCTTCATCATAACGTATTTCATGTTGGATTTTCGCTTTATGTTGTATGATTTTATTTGACTCAACATTTAATGACTTTTCTTTCTTTCTTCCTTTGTTTCATCCCTTTAACTCGTCCATCTTTCTTCCTATCCTTTGTTATATTATTTTTCCTTTCTCCTTGACATTCCTTCCTTCATCCCTTCCTTCGCCTCACCCCTTTCCTTGACAGTTAAGGTGGCGTAAACCAAGCTTAAGTACTGTTCAAAACACACCCCTGAGAGGCTTCTGACGCTCTGCTTGGCTATTATTGTGACTCCAAAAATGCCTCTGGACTCAAGGCTGCTCTTACTGGGAGGACTGGTGCTTCCTGGGGCTTATGGGGCTGGAAGTGTTGAAGGGAGGAACCGGGGTGGGAGGAATGAGGAAGGAGCAGTGGGCGTGACTGGCGTGGTGGGGGAAGTAATAGTAGTCACGTTTGGTCTAGACTCCACGTGCTTTTGAGGTCATACGGGGCTCAGAGAGGAGGTAAAAAAGGTGAAGGGTGTGTAGGTGATGCAGTGGTAAGGTTTTCCTCGTTGCGTCTAAATGTAGTGAGCGTTTATATAATGCAGCTGTGGATTAAGAGGGAGGTGAGGAACATGTGACGCAGAGAAAGAGAGGGAGTGAGAGGTGGGGGGGGAGGCAACCTTTCCATAATTAAGCGTAAGTTATGACCCAAGATGGTGGACTGGAACAAATTACAATTAGGTGAAATTATATCCTACAGACTCGTTTCTTAAATCATAAATTGAAGACGTCATTTGTATACTAATTTAACAATCACTAAAATGATGAAAGGCTGAGAGGGAGGC
This sequence comes from Cancer borealis, assembly GCA_036785275.1. NCBI lineage: Eukaryota > Metazoa > Arthropoda > Malacostraca > Decapoda > Cancridae > Cancer > Cancer borealis. The sequence goes on from JAXIVD010000375.1 coordinate 73,436, forward strand.
AACATAATCTTGGAAAATATGGAACTAATTCAGATTATTTTCATGGACACATTCAACATCACTTAGTTGAGGAAGGTTCATGACCCCGGCACACGTGTATTGTTCATATATACAAAATTACACCCATTTCCTCCTTTTAATATAACCTGTACATTACCGTAACGTTCCGGGTGATTAGCTTCACTCCTGAGGAAGTATCTAGTTATCCCTTAGGCGGTCTTAAGATACAGAAGACACACCAACGAGGCACTGTGATGATATTATAAGAACATAAGAAAACAAAGAGGCTGCAAAAGGCCAGTTGACCTACGCAAGGCAGCTCCTGTGTTCCTTGTATCTGTAATAAGCACCGCCGCGTTTGATCTTATCTTCGCACGACTCAGCAGTTACTAAGACCAAAAGCCCGCCAAACAAGCACACTTCAAACAAAGGAGCTGAGAACTTTCCTGATTTCTCCAGCCTCTACCCATTCGCCACCAGGATGAGTGAATATGTATCTTGCCTTTGTACCGGAATTGGGCACTCGTTAGTAATTTCCTTGTGGAGTTTCATTTCCTTCTATCTTTCACTTGCTCCCGCCATCGTAATCTCCGCATACTGATTACCGAACGGAACGCTTTCTTCATCCGGCGGCTGGAATCTTATTAATATTCCTTTGGTGTTACTTCTATGAGGGAAGAAAGGTGAGGATTGGAAGCATAAGACTATTGAGAAACCTTTGTGTATTCTCAGCGCACTGCTTTTGGTTCTAAGGCTATGAGGTACAAGGAGGGAGGAGGACCACGTCGAGTCTATTCATTAACACGTAATAGCATGGGGGCGGCTTCCTCATCGCCATTGGTAATGCTGCTCACCCACGCGTCCGAGGGTTCGATGTGTAAAATCCTTGACATTAGGCAGGTAGATTGTTGTTTTTATGGTATAATTTGTTAACGGAGGTGTGTGGGGCCTTTTAACGGTGTTGGTAGTGGTAACAACAATGGATATTAACTGAGATATGAGGAAGAGTAATGATGGACGTCTTGATAGGGAGGAGAGTGTGTAAGAAGTAATTAAGAGATAGTAAAAATAGAAGAAAAGAAGTTATATCCACACGAAGCTATATTTTTCAAGGACATCTAAGAGTACTACTACTACTACTACTACTACTACTACTACTACTACTACTACTACTACTACTACTATTACTACTACTACTACTTGCTGCGTATACTTATGAGCAAGTATCAGGTGAACCTCAACCTTGCTACGCCAGCCAGTCTGAGTCAGGCAGCCCCCGCCCAGCGCCTAGCAGAGCCTGAAGAGCCAGTGTCCCGCTGTACCTGGTAACGGACGGAGGGTGTCGCGTCGCGGTGTGCCACTCATGACTGACGGTCTGTCCTGTGAACGGAATACACAATCTGGTGTGGAAATGAGGTGCTGAGTGATGTGCAAAGACGTGGTGGCCTCGCGTTGTGTTGTGTTATGTTTTGTTGTGTTGTGGTGACGTTGTGAAGGACGCAAGGCTGACCAGAATGCAAAGTGACGGGATGAGGAAGGTTTGTGTGGCTAGGAATGTGTTTGTGCACCACTAAAGATCATGATTGTTTTCTTTATGTTGCTTTAGTTACATAAGGACAGTTTTTTGTGTGATAATACATAAAGAAAGAGTGGAAAGGTCTTGCTAATCCTCATGCTAGTGTGCTCTGCTTTTAAGTCCAAACCTAACTAGCTTTAGCCTTAGAAAGAAAAAAATGCAAGCTGCTAGTCTGAGGAAAACCTTCATGTTGACTTATTACCCAAAGAAGAACTGAAGACCGTGAACTCGTGACCTCAAATGGGACAACTCAGGGTGTCAGGGCCTTCACCAGGGATTGTTGAGGGTAAAAAAGAAAGAAAGAGAGAGAGAGAGAGAGAGAGAGAGAGAGAGAGAGAGAGAGAGAGAGAGAGAGAGAGAGAGAGAGTAAAACAAAAAAACCCTGATGCTTTGTAAATGAAACACGTGATTCAGGCAGGTCTGGGAAGGAGCCGCAGGACAGAACCCGACTTCCTGCTGTGGTTTCTCTTCCCTTGGGTCACTTCCCTTCACAGCCTCCATTGCTTTTTACTCTTTAAAGTGACTGTTCCATACGTGAAGCTCGTATATCGCGGTGTGTAATTTATTTAGTTATTATTTTATCATATAAGAAAGACATACTATTTATAAGGTAGAATATGATGCGTATGTACCCTAGAGGAACGGAATTAGATGTGGATTTTTACTCTCCTCTAGTAGGTTGATTGATTGTGATTTGTGGTTATTGATGATGTATGTGTGTGTATGTGTGTGTGGGTGAGGGGACGTTCCTTCTCTCTCACTAAATCATTCTTCGATTCCTCTGCTGGCTAGAGGGTGGGCGGTGGTGGTGGTGGTGCCTCGCTATTCAATCCTCCGGGCTGTGGGGTGCGCCGGAGGGGAGGAGAATCATCACCCGGAGACACGCATTCCCCATTGTACTTCATTCCACTTGCACGGCACTGCGACTCTTGGCTCTCCTGGAAATCATGTCCAGCGTCGTGTTGTTGTAGCGTGAGTCGTGATTCTTAAAGTGGGTGAATAACCTTGAGACTCATTAATTTGATCTCAGAATAATTTAAAGTCTCCCTTAGAGCAATGCTTTTCTGGGAGTAAACATGTATATTATTAACTGAATGTGTTTATATTGCGTGGATGCCTCAGTGATTTCCTTGACTTACCTGATTGATTAAGTCTGAGGTGTGTTCAGGTGACTCTTATATATAGACGCGACTCCTAACTTCCGCCTCAGGTCAACACACTTCAACACAAACGAACACACACACTAACAGGCATTGGGGTCATGGACTGGCGTCTAATGTGTATATATAAATTGCATACCAGACAGAAGACTTAGTGATGTTTGGTTAATATGTGGATTAGTTAAGGGTCCATGCATGAGAGTACCTTGACGGGATTCTGGAAGCACTTGAAGGTAAAGAAGTTACTTTTTCTATTAACACCCAAGGAGGAAATACCTATGTTTGCTTAAGGACGAGGTGACGCTAATGATGTAAGGAATTAAAACACTACTTTCTCGATTTCTACCTTTATTAGTTTTGTTGTTGGGTTCATGATGATATTCTAGAGACGCTGAGAACATCCTAATGCAATGAAAGAAATATATTAAATTGTTCGAAAAAATAGTGAAGGAAGCTAATTATCTGCATGTTACTGGTTGGCTCTGTGGTGTGTGAGGAAGTGTGGCCACAAAGTGTTGCTGAAACCAGATACTGTACTCTGGGATGGAGGAAAACAGCTGTTCCTTAATAGTTGAAAGAAAGGAGAAGGTTGTGTGTGTGTGTGTGTGTGTGTGTGTGCGTGCGTGCATAGCCTGGGGCAGGGAGAGTAGTGTATTTGTTCGTGTTCACGTGGCAGCACCAGCACCAGCACCGCCTTCCTACAGTCGCTATCACAAAATAATCGTGCACCGTTTTGAAGGCCTCCCCCTCCAATAGGCTCCGGTCCACTGGTTTTCGTAATTTCAGTACTTTTTCGACAAAGATGTAGTGTACGTAGGATTTATAGTTTTTGTAGAGGCCCAGTGACTATTCCCTTGCTAAAGTTTGGCGTGTGTAGCCATTCAGTATTGTTTTGTGTCTGTTTTCGACGAAGTTAGCACATGTATAACACGTGTTTCCTTGTCAAATGGATATAATCGAGGGACGATGAACATGTTTTCACTCATGTATTGACTTATTCATTATGCACATTCATCATTCATTGCTTTCCACAACCTTTTGTTCCTATGCCATTATCTGACTTTCATCTTGTCTTGTTTGCAGCATGGTGAGGATACAGGAGTGAGCCCCAGGGCACGCTCCCCCAGCAGACACCGCAGCCCCGCCACCGCCACCCGTGGGTGCGCCAGGTCCTCCCACTCAATAGGGCGGACCTGTCCCCAGTCCCACCACCCCAGCCATGTCTCCCCGGCAGTAGTGAGGCCCACACAGAATCCTCACCACCAGTCCCCAGCCCCAAGCAGTAATCCTTCCCCCAAGAAGCTCTCTCAACCCTTCCCCATCAACGCACTCCTCCCCGACGTCCCACATTCCCTTGGACGTCTTCACGATACTCAAAGATCCCCGCGGAGCAGAGCTCCCGGACCTACCATCAAGGTACCTCAGTTGCCCAGACTGAGAGAGAACGTTCGCAATCTTCCTGTGGATCTTCAACAGCTCCTTCAAGAGTCTCTACAGCTGCTCCAACAACAGGAGGCACCGAGACAACTCACTGGAACCTCTGAAAAGGATGGCCCCGTGTCAGTGCTAAATCAACAGGAAAAAGCACAAGAAACGCCAGAACTCAAGGAGGAGGTGCTGGACAGAAGCAGCATCAGGTAAGCACATCACACAGGTGGCGGCGGAAGGTACTCATGTTAAAGGGTTATTGAAGGAGCATCGTGGTGCGTAGGACGTGTAGGAGGACAGGAAATTCCACTCTAGCAGCAACTTTAGGATGGGCAGCTATAGACCAGTGGTTCCTGTTCTCAAGGACGAGTCAGGAATGAATGGTTTTTTTTTTTCTTTACTTTTTTTCTTTTGGCTTTAGTCGTGCAGCGGGAAATGTTTTCTAATGTTTGTGGTTTTCTAGGAGGAAAAAAAAACAAAAAAAAAACAGCTCGCATGTATGATGAAAAAAAAAATCATAAACTAGACTCAGAATGTTCAATAACGTCAATGTATTAGCTGGAAAAAAAAGTCTTGAGCTGTAGAGTGAGTTATATATGAGAATACTGAAGAAAAGAAAGTACGGAGCGGCGGTGTTTATGTGAGTTGTTGATGTGACGGCGTGGAAAGGAGAGGGAGGGGTGTGGAGGAGGGATGGAGGGGGGGAGGGGTGAACAAGCAGGGCGTTTGATGCGTGGCGGGCGTCACCTTTCCTGTGGCTGTCTGGTGGTGGTTGTGGTTCTTGTCCCCACACAGCTGGTAACTCAACTTCCTCATCACTTCGTGTTTTCTCTTTCCCACGACAAGATTCAGAATGGCTCCTTTTACTTTTATTAAGAATAGAACAACTATCTTTTATTTTCACAGCTGATCCTTAATGTTATCTTAATATATATTGAAGTTAAAACACAGTGTTGCTTGGCGTGGGAAGGAGATCGTGTAAGTGGTCTGGGTGCAGCGCGGTGGGCGGTGCTCCTGGAACGTGCCTCAGTCCCTCCTGTGTTCACTGGAGCTGACACCTGCAGTACACACACACACACACACACATACACACACACACACACACACACACACACACACACACACACACACACACACACACATACACACACACACACACACACACACACACACACTTGACCGCCATCTTGTTACGCCACAGGTGCACCGTATAAGGGCCTGTAGTCAGGTGAGCGTCGCCTCGTTCCAGGGTCCGGCAGCTGCAGAAGTGCCGAGTTAATAGTCACGGGTCTGGGCGCCAAGACGTGTCGCCAGCGGCTTAACAGGTCTTAGTCTCTTTACGCACTTGACCCCTCACAAAGCTCCTCAACAGATCAAGGGGAGGCGGAAGGGAGCGTCCACAGTCATTAGCATCATTAAGAACACAAAAACGCTCACCTTTTTTTGTCACCGATAGAATGAAGAGAGATTCTGAGTTTGTTATCTATGCGTAATGTTTAATTTTCACTGCGATAAGGGGAATAAGTTAGCGGTAAGAGTGGTGTGATGGGCAGCGTCTGGTGGGGTGGCTGGAGGGGCAGCCCTTGCACCAGCACACACCTCAGGGCTCCTTTGTGTGACTCATGCACGCACCGACTTTTTTGTCTGGGACGTGGAAAGGTTTTTGTGGTGCGTTTGCCCCTGTGGCGCGACGAGGATTACGGCGGGTTGAAAATCCGTCTTGGGAGAGAGTCACTATTCTTACATAGATGTGAAACTGCGTCCAACGAAGCTGTCATCTAACAAACCAATAATAATGAATTGCATCGATTTCTATAACAGTGAAGGTAATCTAATCAAGTGTCACTAATTTTAGGTTAGCAAAAGAGGCACTGTTGTCTTATAAGGATCAAGACATAACTAACATAAAAACATCTGCTTAGTGGTTGAACAAAATGTATATACCTGTTTAAGACTTGGAATTAAACTCGCGGTGAACAGGTAAATGAGAAGTGTGCGTGTGGTGTAGTGTGTTGTGGGGGAGGGAGGGAAAACCTGTGGGACTGGCCAGGTGTGTGTGTGTGTGTGTGTGTGTGTGTGTGTGTGTGTGTGATAATGATGAATATAATAATGATAATAATAATAATGTTTTCGTTTCAGCGCTCCACTTCTGAGAACACGAAACGCCAGTATTACCAGCGATTACTACAGCGACTCTGGAGAGCCCTCGCTTTCCCCTTCGTTCATAAAGGACCACGAGTTCGTACTGAATCTCGATCTCGTGGACGAGGAATCCCAGAGCTCCAGGGCGGAAAGCAGAGCAACATCTAGGGTCGCAATCCATAGTCAGAATGAGGCGGACCTGCCTTTGGAAGAGTACCCCCATAACACTGAGCGTTTTCTTCAACTTTTAGTTCCGCTTACTAGAGAAAATGAAGCCTCTGTAGAGGAAGGGGAACTTATCTATAATCCCCAAGCCAATTTTAGTGCCAAACAAGACTTCCTTAACCTAGTACCTGAGACTAGATTATGTTCTACGAAGTCATCTATTGGTTTTAGCTCCTCTCCTTTGCACATTTCCTTATCACCTCAGCACATTCACAGCCCCCACAGCACGCCCCCTTCACCTCCCCCACCCCCCTACACGGACCCCACCCCTCTCCTCACATCTCACGGTGCCAAAACCTGCCGCAGGGACCCCCTTGCGGCGCCATGGCACTCTTTGTGTGAATCCCAACACACTACTTCAGACAAATTGGTTGACGACGCACGCATCACCGACATGGACGACGATAAAGGTGAGCATCAACGTGCGCATTTGTAAGTTGTATTTCAAGAACACTGATGAAGGGATAAAAAAAATAAAATAATGAAAGGAAAGTATGGAATCAGGTCATTAGATAGATAATATAATATAACCTTCCTAGTGTTGACATTTTATTAGAATCGGAATCCCACGTATATATCCTTGTATGTTCGTGTGTATGTACATTCCTGAGGGTTACACACGCCTTATCTTCCCATTTCCAGGCTACAGCAACAATGGCGGCGGTGTGGGCGGGCTGGGTCCCTTGAGCTTCTCGCTGTGCTCGCTCTCGGGGTCGTCTAGCCTCGTGCTAGGACAGATTAGCCCCGCGAGGACGGCCGCAGAGCTCCACACCAACTCACTCAACCGCCGCAGGACTAAGTACGTGATTATGTTTAACGGTGACTCTTCCTCTTCCTCTTCCTCCTCATCTTTCTCCTCCTCCTCCTCTTCCTCCTTCTGTTCCTTCTCCTTCTGTGGTGTTCTTTTCATATTTTCCAGTTGGTTGCTATGTAATAATGATGTTCTCTTCACACATTTTCCTGCAATCCGTGAGTGAAGGAAGGGTTAGCTACAGGAACCATTTTTTTGTATTTTATGGATGAAGAAAATGTCAAGTGATCAAGGAAGCAGTGAAGTAAAGAAAAAGCAAAAGGAAATCGTTTGTAAAAATATGAAAGGAAAAAAAAAACAATTAATTACACAAGACGCCTCTTTTTTGTCGTTTATTATTGTTTTTTTCTGGTTACCTGGATGGGAGTGACGCCTCCCTGCCCTCTGGTGGCTCCTGGTAGTACTGCACCGCCCTCTTCCCCTCCCTCAGGATGGCGCAATGTTCAGTTGTGGCGCCTTGCTGGCCGTGACGCCGCGACGCTCACTCACATCACTGCTTTTTAAGACACACTTTTGTCACTTTCCTCCGCCTTTCTTTCTCGGTTGGTTGGCAATGTTTTTGTAGCCACGCGATGACCACACCTTGTTGGTTTGGGTCACGTTTACGGAATACTAAAGGTTTGTTGACAAATTCTCTCTCTCTCTCTCTCTCTCTCTCTCTCTCTCTCTCTCTCTCTCTCTCTCTCTCTCTCTCTCTCTCTCTCTCTCTCTCTCTCTCTCTCTCTCTCTCTCTCTCTCTCTCTCTCTCACCAGGTTAATGAGGTCTGGAAGGAGGGGGCAAAACACTTTCATAAAACATTCTGCATCATGTTAGGAAGTAATATTCTTAATTCCTGTCGGTGAAAGTCATGCGAGGAGGAGAAAGAGGAGGGAGGAGGATTTCCTGCTTGCTTGGGACGCAGCAGGTGGCGAGGCAGCAGAGAAGCAGGTGGTAATGGTTGTGAATCTAATGATGATGATGACTTGTATAGTATTGCAATCATAGACTAAAAACGGTCACTTGATATAGGTGTTAAGGGTCTGATTTGGAAGTTTAAATACTGTAGTGAAAACGGAAACTGCTGTACCGATGATGATGATAATGGAGCATAAACTAATATAACAGATTCCTTAGTGACGTGATTATAGTGATTGTGATGATGCTATTTACCTGAGGGAGGAAAAAGCGAAGGTGTGTGGTGGTGGTGGTGGTGGTGGCTGTGGTGGTGGTGGGAAAGGTAAACAGAGACCTGAAGGTGCTTTGGTAAGGTGTTTCCTCAACGCATTTATGAACAAAGGAAGCTACCAAGGCCATGACTCGTTACCAACACCAAATTCTGTCGGAGCAAGACGTGGCTGAGCGTGTAAGACATGAAAGCAACTCACCAAACAGTCTAGTCAGTCAGAGGAGGAACCCAGGAAGCGAGGCTGGTGCTGGTGCTGGTGCTGGTTCTAGGGTCACGTCTGCAAGAACCGTTTTTCAGGGTCTCAGGGAACATCTATCAAGGAAATGACGCTACACAGTGATCTCAGAAGACGGAAACGCGCTGTCTTTCACTCTATTGGTTTCTCCAGTGTCATCATAATGTTTTTCTAACGTAATATTCAGCGGGAAAATTCTTAACGGTATTATGGAAAATGTAAGATATCCTTGGTTAGCAATCTCGGGCACTATTATGGAAGTGAAAGGCGAAACACAAAGGAATGTGATGCAGGTGAAGGAAGGATTAGTCTTGAAGGAGCGTTGGGGGAATGCGTGTGAGGGATCCTTCGTATTAATGATCAAGGGACACCATCAGGAACCCAACACGTAAGGCGTAACACTTGACGCAGTTACCCTTGTATTGTCCTTTACATCACTTCCATTCTTCCAAGAACTAACACGTATTAACTCCCTTGCCTCGCCTTGACACAGCCCAGCGTCCCTGTCAATAAGGGAAAGGACGGCAGGGACGCGTGTCACTTTCATTTCTTCCTTATCTCTTCCCTCCCTCACACCGGCTAGTTTTAAGATGATGACCAAGGGGAATGTGAGGACCTGGTGACACTATCTCCAGCAGAATGAAAGTGAGCGTGACGTGGGAAGGATCAATGGCTTTGCATTATGAAGTAGTGACCTTCCCTTCTCCTTCCCTTCCTCGCTCCTTCCTTCATAACTCACCCCCAACCCTCCCCATTTCGTCCTCTAAATATAACACCAAAGTAGGTCATGAATGGAGAGTTATTAGTTACTCTGGTGTTCTTTATCTATTATAAATCGATGACTTCGTGTTCAGGAGTATTGAACAGGAAGGACGTGTTGCCCAGTATTCAATGGAGTACGCGGAAGAACAGCTGAATGAACACTAAATCAAGGTATCAATATTTCAGTTTCTAGGAGTGTTAACATTGTAAATCGAAGAAGAAAAAAACAGAGATATTGAGATTGGAGAAGCCACGTTTATCCTTCGGTGTTGACACATGACTGAGCTTGATGAGTCTGTGGTGCGGGCTGTGTCATCCTAGGCTTGCTGGGGGGCCATGGTTAGAGGTGCGTTGAGTGAGGGATCAGTTTACGTCACATTCTTATTATTAGGTGTGTGTGTAGGACGATTATTATCATTACTACACTCAACCTTGGTCCTCTAATACTTGTGGTTATTTCTAAAAAGTAATAGTAATGATTGTTTGGTGTTATGTTAAGTGGATTCCAGCTTCCATCAGAGTTCTAGATCTATTGACGTTATGTGATGCAATGAATAGTCACGGGAACATTATGTGATGATGTATGATTGTGATTGATAACAGATTGATAAAACGGGGAATCATTTCGCGCTCGAGGGCAGCTGGACGGGCCATAAACAAGTAATTAACGGTATCATTAAGTACAGGTCCAAGGTTTTTGAGTCCAGTGAAGTTTACATACATAAACCATCACATCTTCGCTACGTGGTGAGCAGAGTTGGGGGCAGATGGAGTGAGTGGTGATGATGATAGTGATGGTGATGGTGATAGTGGTAATGTAGTGAAAGGACAGGCTGAGGTGGATGTTACATGACACGCTTATTGTCAGCTGGAGTAGGACGGACTGGAAAGTCAGTGGTGGAGAGTGTTACGTGTGCATGACGGTGGCGCCATGGCAGAGCAGCGGGAAGGCCTGGCATCTCCCCGAGGCGCACACACGATCACCTGGAGCAGTGCCGAGCCTGACTCACGCCTAGGCCAGCATCCCTTATTGTTGATATATTCCCATCAATTAAAGTCACGTATCGCTCACCTTGTATTAAGTCAATGTCTGCAGGTGATGGCCCGACGTACGATACTTTGGACGGCGCCGTGTGGTGAATAACGGAGGCGGTGAGTCTCCCGGCAGGCCGAAGGTGGAGCCTCCGAGACCCGATCAGTATTAGTCACGCCAAGAGCGGGTGTGTATGTGTGTTTGTGCGTGTGTGTGTTGCTAGGAATGTTGTGTTGCGACGATGTACTATGACTCCTGTGTGTCCTGGAGGTGGCGAGGGTGTTGTGTTGACGTGCTTTTGTTTTACATTAATTTTCTCCCCAAAAATGTGACGTAAAGAAGAATAGATCTGGTTATTCCTTGATTTGGAGGTTATTTGAAAGCGAGCTGGTGGAAGATTGCCCGTGACCACCTCCATTACAGCTGACACTCATACAAAATAAATAAAACATTGAAGGATAGCAAGGAAATATCTCCGTATGACAATGACGCGTTTCAGAATAAAAAAAAACCCTTCCTACTTATGCAAACGATTAAATAACATAATGAGGGATAAGTGACACGTACACACAAGGGACGTTGTATGCCACGTAGAGGGACGAGTAGTGACGATGCTTCACGTAGGTATCCAGACACGAGGGAGTGACGGGGACGCGAGACAGTGAACAGTGAAAAGGAAGGCCGCTACTGATGCGAGGAACAATTGCATCGCTTGATTAATGGATGAATTGCAAAACTTATACAACGTGAATGGAAAAAAAATAGCATTGAAAACGAATATATTTATACTTTCGAAGGTAACGGAAGGGAAAAATAAGGTTAAAGAAAGGTAGTGTAAGTTGTTAAAGCAAACACTATACATACCGAAGGGACTGGTGGTTGAACAGCCAGGCAAGCGTAGGTGAAGGCAGCGGAGCGCGTTGTACGGTACTTGTATTTTCCAGAAGCCAGAATCCACCTTGCTCCGTGTTACGTCCCCTGACTCTCCCCTTCCGTCCATAGCCTCCCGCCGGGCACAGTTTCTACACACGTTGCCAATGTGTGTTCAGCATCAGCGAAGTGTGTCACCTCCTACACACGGACGCCAAGAAAGATTCCTATAAGAACTGTAATTACTTATTGAAATTAATTACCCTTGCTACCGTCTTCCCATCCCCTCCTTCCCTCCATTTCTTACTCACGTGCACATCTGGAATCTTCTGGCGTTCAGATAATCGTTTTGAAGAACTGACATTCCTGTATTCATTTTGGGGAGGTGATTCGATGCGTAGTGATACTTGTGAGGTTGTGGAAGAGGCTGGAAAACTATTATTGATATTCAGTGACGTTTTGTGAAGCAGTGATATAGTGATGCTTATATCTTTGAAGCCTCGTGATGCAGTGACCGTTGCGTGTGGGAATGACTGCAATACGTGGTGGTGGTGGTGTGGTAGTGGTGGTGGTGATAGTGGTGTCATGATATATATAAACTTCCGTGCTGCAGTGATACCTATAGGCATGGAATGTGATTTAGTAATGATCATAGGCCTGACTTGGTGATGTAATGGCAATAGTGCATTTGAACTTATAATGTGGCGAAAGGCGGTGGTAATAATTGGTGCAAATCGAAGTAAGAGTGCTTGGCCAGAGTGATGACAGTGAGACATCAGTAAAGCGTGTGTGTGTTATTTCCACTTCTATTACTGTTACAATCTCCGTCGATCAGTAGAGTAAGAGTCAGAGGTATATTCCGCCGTGCACGTATCTCGCTTAATTAACTCCGAAAATTGTGTGGAAAGAAAATAGAGGAAAATGCAGTTCATTGTCGAAGCGAGTTGTCTTCCTCTCGTCCACGTAGAGTTAAGACCAATATTCTTTTCATGGGTTTAAAGTTGATGGGTTACGTTAATGCAGCGTGACATTTGAGGTGTTCAAAAAGATTTAACGTCAAAGATTCGCTTCTTAATGCTTTGCTTTCGTCACGTGAGCCTCGGTTAATCCATTTCTTGATCAGTTTTTTTTTATACATCATTTATACAGATTCAGAGATGAAAGAGGAGTAAATGAATGGTTATTAGTGTGTGTTTAGTTTGATTTATACGAAAAATCTTCCAGCCGTAGTGACCCTGTGAAAGTCTGAAGGTGAAAGGAATAAAACATACATGCTTTGTCACCCTCCATGTCTGTATCACCATCACCACCAACACCACCGAAATTTATGCTAAAACTTTCCAAATTTTATCAACCTTGCCGACCTTGAGAGACAAAACAGCTAGGCTTCCATCATCATTAACCCATAATACTAATGTTTTCTAGGATTGTCAAGCGTGATTATCTGCATTTTTTCTGGCTATTGTGCACTACCTTGTAATTTTGTTGCCAGCGAGACCAGAACGAAAACAAAATAATTGACCTGGTGCCAATAGAGCAGACTGATCACCATTCTAACTTTGACTAAATAGGTATATATTATAGAACTTTGTGGTTAAATGTGGTTCAGGAAAAGTGTTGGATCTTCCTGATGAAGGGAAGGGAGTATTAGGAAGAAGCTTTCATATGTGGGAAGCAGCGGTGGAAAGTTGCTTAACCAGCTGTCGCGTGCAAAGCCTGCTTGGTGCGGAGGTCTGGTCACGCCACCTGTCGCACTGGTGACGCTGATGCTAATGTTGATGACAGTGTTTGGACCGGTGGAATGAACTGGGGAGGTTGTACGATTAGATTGGTGTGTGTGTGTGTGTGTGTGTGTGTGTGTGTGTGTGTGTGTGTGTGTGTGTGTGTGTGTGTGTGTGTTTTCGTTCATTCACTACGTCGTACATGTGTTGACATTTACACGTTGGGTTACTTTTTGAGTCAGGTCCAAACTAGGTCAGGTGGTGCAGGTCAGGATGAAGATCGATAGTGGAAGCATCATCAGGAGCATCAATAGTTAATGTGACCTAGTGTGTTAAAAGTCAAACTTATTATTATTAAAACGATATGTACTTCATCTTCTAAATTCATCACAAGAGGTAGGAAGGTTCAATATAGGTTCATTAAGGTCCAAGGATTCATCTTATCCCTTAAAAAAGTAACAGTGATCAAAGTACAGAACGATACGTGTTGTCAATAACTCTCCCGCCCTGTTAATGTTAATCTTATCGAATGCACTAGTTATCACGGCACACATACACGCGCACACACTTCAATTAACAGTTTCTCCGTGGAAGAAATGAAAGTAGAAAACAAACTAGTCTCTCTGGATGCCCGATCGATCAGTAAAGATGCTGAGTTAAGTTGCGTCCTCAAGATTATAACTTTCATATTGTAACTCCAATAGAACAGTCAGGTGATTACGAAAGGCTGCAGCTCGACTTCACCACCACCACCACTATCACCACCACCACCGCCTCGACCACCCTCACACTTACCTCGACAGTTTCGTGACTCGCTTATCATATAATTTGCTGACTTATCTGCTCCAAGTTTTATGGCTGTTCCCGTCCACCGTCTTTTTTTCGTAATGATTAAGGGACTCGTAATGGGTCATCGTTACTTAGTCGTAGTCCGCCGGTCGTCCACTCGGGGCCGTGTTTCCGCTAGTGGTGATGTGGTCTTGAACATAACCCATAATCTGCGGTGAGGGGCGAGGCTTCATCTGAGTGAGTGTTCCGTAATTTCCCAGATGAACATGAACTTAAGTCACACTGCTCGTTATTTGTTCTGAATAACTTGTCAAGATGTGGCATGATCACTGCTGTTGGAGAAGGCTTGCAGAGCACCTCATCCCCGAGCTGCTAGAGAAGGTGCTGCAGCTCGTCATACACTACATGATCCTCACCTGTCTGTGAGTATCGTACACCTGCCGCGCCGACCCTCACCTTTACTTTGGTTGATTTCCTATTATTTTTTTGTCTTTTTTGTCAATTACGTGGTTAATTTTTTCAGTATCCGTTCCACATAACTCTTCAGTAGTTGTACTGACGCAGTACCTTCACCAAACTTCTGCAAGTGTAATGAATTTGTCTTGAGTTTATATATTCGAGATTAAATTCAGCACAGTATATACACAAACATTTATTAAGCAATGTGATGTTATTCAGTAAATAGAGCGTGTGGTGTAAAAAAATAGTGATCAATCTGCAACACCTTACCATGATCAACTAAAAATTCTGAGAAAACCTTGACGTCATGTATGGCGTCACAGTTTCTCGGGGCTCGCGTCGTTCGACCTTGGTTGGCGAAAACAGCTCCTTCGTGATGGCCAGCTATCTCTCCCTTCTGGATCGGTCGATGACCTTTGCCGTTTGCATGCAAGTATCTCATTGAGTGACGCAATCAACTAGCGTAGCGGCAAAAACCTCAGCTATCAATTTAAATGGATGAGTCTCATTCTCATTCAGGAAATGTCTTGCTGCTGAGACCCCAAATGTATTGCTTCAGTCAAATGTTGCTCTTCTGAAGGCTGTTTGTCACTCCACAGCGTCTTGCGGGTCATGGATGCAACCTAGTGTAACGTGTGAGTCTAAAGTGGACAAAAAATATCAACACATGGAAAGTCTAGTACAAGAGTGTTACGTTAAGGCAAAGTCCGTAATATTCTCAGAGCAGTCAGAGAAAGCCAGCAGGAATCAAACTGCCTTAAAGCCTTCGAATCTGTAATTTTCACACTCTTGGGTTTGGATAGAGCAAAACAACACCAGAGTGCCAGAAGTACGCTCTAGTTACGGTTTTCACAGCACACATTCCTCCAAAGAGTTTACATTCTATTCAGAATCTTTTTTTTTTTGGTTTATTCTCCGCATGGCATTGTTCCTGTTCCTTTCATCCGCTCTGGTCTATGACGCAAGAGAGACTTTCTGTTTGTCCAGCTACCAGAGAGAGAAAAGAAAAAGAGAAAAGAAATAGAGAGATAGAAAGAGAAAAAATTGCGGTCATTTTGGTTGGTTGGAGGTTGTAGTGGTGATGGTTGTAGTGGTGATGGCGGTAGTGGTGTTGGTGACAGTGATTTCGTTGCGTTGTAGAGTATTAGCGTCGTCCATCTTCCATGTGTGCACTCCTGTGTGAAGACCAAGTAGCTCATGTTTGCAATGGTGTTTTTTAAGTCGTATTGTCGAGTTTATGAGGGAAAGGGTGAAGAGTGTGACGGTCTTAAAGGTTAGGTAAGACGATGTTGAACTCAAATTGATGTGCAGAATAAATAAATATCAACTATAAACTATAAAACAAACAGTGTGGCATTAAGTAGAGTTCATCAAAATATATGTTTAATTATCCTGAAGAGAAGAGAACAAGAAGAACAAAGGCTGATTGAAGGATGAATGAAGGCTTCCAGAACATGTTCGATGCCTTTGGACTGAAGGAAGGTCAGGCAGGAACAAAGGCGGCGTGAGACACCACAATTATGTCCCTTCTGAGTACATAAGTGACCTTGACAGTGGTCTGTCTACCCATAATGTTTTTCCCGCCATACCAACCTTACGTTCCTCAGCACTTCCACCACCAACAAAAACAAGAACAACAACTGCAATTACTTCTACTCTTACTACTGCTACTGTAGTATTAGCGGTAAAGTTTTACAAAACGCACAAACGCAAATGCAGTAATGTGAAATACATCAATCAATGTCTTTTGATGTGTAGAACACGTCTTCGCCTTCAATTTACATATACGTGATCAGAAAAGTATGTGGTTTTACCTCACAATTTCCCTGATCTTCATAGCTCTCCCCACTACCGGGTTTTTTGAGCTTGTTGGATTGGACGAGTAAATATTATTTATTACCAGTACTTCTGAAGCAGTAATTTGCGACAGAAAATGCATAGAAGAAAACTGTCTTAGAAAATTGTGTACTTCCTATTACTGAACTAGTTTTTTTTGTCGCACAGTTTGCGTGTTTTGTAAAATAATACCCAATTAGCCATCGGTAGACAAAGAGTGAAAACGGTAAAAATGAAAGCCTCCGCCGGTCAATGATGAGCTGGAGACAGACAGTGAAGGAAGGCGAATGGACTTGGTTGGTTAACATCGGTTCTGTGGGCGGATCCGGCTGAGTGTTAGTGATAATTGTGGCGGAGGGAAAACCATGTGACTGGATCATTGTAAGGGAAAGTAGATGGTGTGTGAATGCATGTGGTTATGAATGAGACAATTGTGGATGACTGGATGACTAAAGATTGTTTGGCGTTGAAGTGGATGAGTGCTTTTGTGAAACCATTTGCTTCTTAACGTATTAACAAGACTTTTATTAATTGTTTGTGTGTACATAGAAGGAATGAGATTAACTGAGGAACTGATGAAGCATAGTGTAGGATAAATAAGAAGGAATTAGAAGGATCAAGAAAGTAAAGAAACATAATAGGATAATGTAGAGTTAAATCGATATAAAAAAAATATAGAAACCTTGGGTTATCTCGGCGTCAACTTTTGATGGTGATGTAATCGTTATGTAAAGCGTTTTTGTGGAGATTGTAAGAGTGGGAAACTTGATACAATGTGGGATTTCTATGAGTTAAGAGAATTATCTTTCCTACTCTTCATCTTCCCCTCCTCCTCCTCCTCCTCCTCCTCCTCCTTCTGCCGCCCACCGCAACACAACGGCCAGCCACTTCCGGCTTCATACATTCCTTTGCCATTAAATTTCACGGTTGAGAAAAACAAATTAAACTGGCTAATTACTTATTTCATGTTCTTACAATCGGCAACACATTCTGAAGCGGGCACTAAAACATTGATTCAGGAAATACTTAAGAAAATGTGGTTGCTACTTGTATATAGATTAAGTGCCTTACTTCCGTAGCGTTTTACTGTATGTTTGCTATTCAGTTACTTTATGACTGGCGTTTTATATACTATCATAGTCTAAAGATTCTAGCAAAACTTGGCCTCTGAATAACTTTTCCTTATACTCTCATTTACCCTTAGATAAGAAGCACATAATTTCTTGTAGTGATGTGACATTTTAAGTCACAAGTATGTCTGATTTAGGGTTTACTAGTATGTGAGGATGAAAGGCTTTGTTTTACTCTGTGGAAATACATGTTCGAAACAGAAATTTTGATATGTTCACATGTACTAGTTACCCAAAAGTTTTATACATAATGACCCCACTCACTTTAGTTAATTACATTCTTGTGTGTCATCCTGAAGTGTCATTTCTTCCTATTTGCTAAGAGGGAAAAAGAAAAACGTACAAACATCAGTGTTCCAGTCGTCATTAATACAGGTAACGAGCGGTGCATTCAGGACACTGGCTCTCAGAGTAATGATGGGAGCACTGAACTTGACAGTGGTAGGCTTACTGAAGAGTGAGGATTCCTTTCATGTCAGAGAGGAAGAGTTGTTGCAAATTCCTTACCATGTCTTCCTCCACAGACGGTGCAATGACCGCGAGGAAGCCCGGAGGTCTTGGGGTCCCGCAGACAAGGAGGAGGGCAGCAGAGACTTCTGGGCCTCCATCCAAGAGCCATACAACTATATAATGGGCAGCAACCTGATCCCGGACTCATACCAGGTACAGGAACATTAATTAAGTTAGCAAGTGTAATACAAAAGACTTAATTTCTATCTATGTAGTATTTGCATTCATCAAAATTTAAATCTTTTTGCCGTAAAGTTAATCGTGGTTACAGTCATCAACTCATTTATTTTATTTTGTTTATGATTACAATTGTTAAATGTAATTGATATTGTGACTATTATTCTAAGTTTTAATTTCTATTCTATACAAATTTTGATTTTCATCAGCCTTTCAGAGATGCAAATGTACTTATATAGTTTAACTTTATTACTGTTTTTAACTTTGAACTTATTTTCCAGGTTGATGAGACAGCAGAAGCCCCGTCCTCAGGAGAGTTTGAGCTGTGCTGGGATAGTGGAGACGTGTCACCACCCTACGTCTGGAGTTTTTCCGAGTTTCTTGATCAGTACAATGAACTGTATGAGTGGCTTATTCAGGTTCAGTTGAAGCTTTACTCCCATTCCAACCCACCTGACAAGGCAGCAAGAATGGTACGAGTCTTGGTGGTGAAGATTTTAAAAGTTTTCCATTTGTTTTGTGATTCAATTCTATGTTTTAAAGTTTTCATAAATGTTGTACATGATATGAAATTTAGAATATGCATTACATGAAGAACAGTAAATGTATGATAGAGCTTCACAAATTTCTGAATGGAATATCATTGATGTATTTTCTTTTTATGAGGACAAAACATGTATCCCAATTTTGTACATCTTCAAATACTAATCCATTTATTATTCCATGAAATATTTGTTGACTTCATTTCAATTTCATGTTGAATTACAAATGTCAATTCAGAGACAATTTACCAACTGGGACTGTAAAACTTTATTCACCTCACATATATATTATTCTTCACTTATCCAATCCAATGGCAACATCACTGAATATTTTGTTGTTTTCTTGAAATTATTATCCTGTCCTCAGGTTCAGCAGGATGAGCTGCGCCGCCGCACCTACCGCCGCAAACTTTTTGTGGAGCAAGGTGAGCGTGTGGCCCAGAGGTACCCCGGCTCATCCGAGGAGATCAGTTGGCGGGTCAACTACCTCAACAACAAGTGGGACCAGCTGGAGAGTAACCTCACTCCTGCCAAGGGACGTAACCAGGAAGTGGAAGTGGAATTGGGTAAGGATTGTAGTTATATTGTTGAGCGGTGATCTTGTGTTGTAAAATAATATAAATCCCACAAAACTGAAATTATATTCTTGAGACAGAAAAAGTTATACAGGTTGAACCTCCCCAATTCGGAAACCTAGGGACCTGAGGCTTTCCGGATTATAGAAAATTCCGAACCACAGAAGGTAATTAAATAAACACCATGCTGAAAGAATACAAGTTTAATTTTACAGCAAGACAAGCAAACAATACATACAAATAAACTGCAGAGAAAAAACTGTATGAGAGCACTGTCTAAATCACTGCTTTTCCCCTCCTTTAGTGTTTTACGAACCCCCATGATCTTCTTGCTGTCTGATTCACTGTAAAACTTTAAAATTTGGTCTTTCTGCTTCTTAATGTCATACACAGTTGATATGCCAATGTTGTGCTCTTGGCATACAGTCCGCACCGAGTAACCTTTATCCAGCTTCCTCAAAAGGTTCACCTTCTGTTGTATTAACAGTGTCATGTGTTTGCGCTTTTTCTTAGCTTCACTAACAACACTATCACTTCCTGGTCGCTTGGGAGCCATATTTAGGGGCAAATATTACAGAGATATTATAGAAAAACAGTATAAACACGCGATGGGTGAAGCTCCGCACGCGTCCCAGCGGCAGCCCCGCAAATTAAAATTATCCCGCCAAATTCAAAATTCAAATTATTCCGAAAATTTATTCCGAATTACAGAATTTCGGATTAGGGAGGTTCAACCTGTACTACCTTCAGTCATACTATTTCCCATTCCTTTCAATCCAAAATCTATTTTTGATGGCATATAAGATGCAGCATTTTGGATTTTGGTGCTACCTCACATTTGAATGTTTTGTTGATAAAGCAATGACCATGGAATTACTTTGGGTCAGTTGAAGGTAGTGGTGTGTCTTCATGGTGCCAGCCAGGACTTGATGTCAAATGGCTGTGTGGGTGGCTTAGTTTCTGAACATAAAATCAATTTGATTTCATTAACAAAATCATCCTCAGCCAAGCCAAGACTGTTTGAACTTCCTTGGGAAAGAATAAAGCTGCATTGCCTCAGGGCTCTTTTACACGAGCGTTTGTGTGCACGTCATTTTAACATTCAATAGAGTTCAATGGGACCTTTCACACAACACTGCACATGTGTATAATGCGGCACAAACGCCCAAGTCAGGAAGAACGCGCACGTTCTTCCTGACGCGCCCGTCCATGCTGGTTTCTAATGGCAATGGCAGCTTGCACATGAGCGTCTAGATACACAGATGACTGAAAGAAAGGTTCGGACGGGAACACAGGGTGGCGGCACGGTTCTGCTGGTCTGTCAGTGAAACACGAGCATGTGGCCAACGTGTGTACAAAAATCTGACACGTTTCTGTGCGGGTGTTCGATGCGTGCACAGAAACAGCCATGTGAAAGATGCCTCAGTGCACCAGTTTTATTGCTGATCTGCACTCAAAAGCATCACATAATTCAGTTCATCAAAGGCAGTCCAAGTCTGGGCTTGATGTCGAGGCAGTCTTGTGAGTGTATTGGTTTCTTAACACAAAAATAATCTAGTTTCAATAACCAAGCCATCCTCAAGTTGTATTAAGACTGCTTTGCAGCTCGCTTGAAGAGGATACAAAGTCACCTTCATCACTGATACACACACAAAACCAATGCAGCTCATTTCACGGATGACAACTTTGTAACCAATTCTATGAACATTAATTTATTTTTCACCAACTTTAATTAAAAAGTAAATTTTTGGTGTGTTGTGTAGAAGATGGATGCATCGCATTTGGAGTTATTGTTCTGATTAGGCAAGGTGCCTCTAGTATAATTGTGAATGAAACACCATGATGACTGTGATACTTGCCTCCATGTTCATGCTTTGCCCCTAAATAAACACTCATTCATAATTTGTCTTACAGCATAATGATAGTACAGTATATCAGAATAATATTATCAAAAACGTTATAGTGAATACCTATATATTTCATCCAAGACAAGCTCTCAGCATTCTCATTCTTTATATTTTCTCATCCATCACCTGTGACTTTGCCATTCATGTTTGTAATATTTTAACTTACATGACTGTATAGATAGTTGTGCTCGCTGCTTTAAAAAATAACAGTGATGCTTCAAAAACATGTTCGGAATGTAATGGAAGGACAGTCAACATGAACCAAACTTCACGTGATCTGTGGTAATCATTGTGGTCTGATTCATAAAGTGTCGTATGTGTTGAATATCCTGTCATGGGTTTGATCCCTCACCACATCCCTTGCATAGCTAGATGACTATCAAACTATGAAAAATATTATATTTGATGTAACACATGCTCTTCAGTTGCGAAATTTAGCTACTTGAATTAATAGCTTCAGGAACTCTTCATAGGGGATCAAGAGGCTGGTATTGACCATGGCTGGACTTAACTATCTCCATGGAAACAATGTTAAAGGTCCTGGTCATCATCATTGTCATTATCATCATCCCTCTATTTAATTACTCCATTCAATAAAAGAGAAAAGTAGGCTTAACAGTATTCTTTTCTCCGTGGCAGATCTTGCACATGAGGAGGGAATCTTGCGGCGCTGGCTTAGTGACATCGAGGACCAGATTCAGCCCTTGACGTGCCGCCTTCCCCGAGGATCTTCACTGCTCACCCTTCAGAACCGCTACAAGGACAATCAGGTGAGTGTCTCTTGTGTGCCATTGTGTCGGGAGTCAAGTCAACTAAGGGAGTGTCAGAGCCAGTTGTTTGAGAGTTTCCCTTGCCTTTCCTTTTCTTGAGATAATTCCTTCCTGTTTCTCCACATATTCTCAAGGAAGAGGTGTTTAAAGCTGATAGGTTTTTCATTAAGCTTAGATAACCTATTCATTTCATTACAATTCTGTTCTTCAAGGTTTTTCATTTCTTTATTCAAACTATTGCAGGTTTAGGCTATTAGTTATGTATTTCACACACACACACACACACACACACACACACACACACACACACACACACACACACACACACACACACACACACACACACACACACACATGGAGTAGTAGAGTTTAATTATCATTCATGAATTATATGCAGAGGGGGAAGGAAGGGCCGTTTGCATAAGATAGTCATTGCAGAGTGTGGCCAAGTAAATAATGTGTATATGTATGTGCGTATAACTTTGCAGGAATAGTCTGTGTGTGTATTTGCTGGTGTGTTCCTTATGAGAGAAAGAAGCTTATATAATACCTCAAGTTTTCTATATGGGAGAGCAATGCGTGTTATCCCACATTTTAAATCACTATAATTAAAGAAAATATCAACCACCCAAATAATTGTCTGTAGATGATTAATTACTTTGGGTTAATCATGTATTGTAACAGTTTTGAGGAGAAAAAAATGCTGAAAAACTTCTACATAAACAGACTAGAGACAATCACCTCTGCTTGGTAACAGTGCATCCCTTCCACCACCACCACCACCACCACCAGGCCTCCCTTGATCAGCCTCGTACCTGGTTGTCGTAATAACAGCAATGCACGTGTCCCTGCCTGAGTAATGCCACCGTTTATATGCACGGCAGCTACACCCTCCGTGCTATACATGGTGGCTTGCAGAGGTGCGAGCTGCCTCTGCCTTCCCTTCTCTTCCCTTCCCTTCCCTTCCCTCCTTCCAAGTCCTTGATTGAAACCATCTGCCACACGTCCCTTGTTGTCACTAATCCCAGAAGCCAGTGATTGCATCCTGTTGTTCTCTCAGTTTGAATTGCGTGTTTGAAGCCAATATTGCAAAGTTACGTAAGTTTGGTTTGAAGTTTAAGTCAGGGATGCTGTCCTTGTTTGCTTGTTTGTTTGTTTGTGGTGTTGTTTGTTCTGGTTTACTTACTTACTGGAATGGAGAGAGGATAGAATTTGGGGTTGTTAAAGCGTGGAAAGGGGCGATAACCTTGACAGTACGAGAGTTTCAAGGTCTAAAGTTCTTTGTTTGGTTCAGGCATACACACACATACACACATTCTCTCTCTCTCTCTCTCTCTCTCTCTCTCTCTCTCTCTCTCTCTCTCTCTCTCTCTCTCTCTCTCTCTCTCTCTCTCTCTCTCTCTCTCTCTCTCTCTCTCTCTCTCTCTCTCTTTCTTTTACCTTTTACAATTTGATCAAAGGACACTGGACAGCAGGGATGTTTTGCCTTTGTGAGTTATTTATGTCTCCCCCAATCTCCATACTCACCCTCCCTCACCCTGTATTCACCCCTCTCCCCAACACTCCCTACCCTTCTCTCTCCCCATGACTCCCTACTCCTCTCTCTCCCATCTTCCTTCCCTTGCCACGTTCCAGGGTAGAGGAGGGAAGGAGGGTTCAATAAGAGGCGTTGGATGCACCCTGGAGCGCCTCTCACATACACTCTGAGAATCTCTTTGATCATGCTAACTTGCAGAGCGTTGGGCGGGACTCCTGGGGTGATGTTGATGGCCCTTCGTCAGATAGGTTCATCCCTCCCTTTCTCTCCTCCTTTCCTCCCCTTTTTGTATCTCTATCTCACTTGCAAAACATACTGAGCCTAGTTTTTTTTAAATTGTTTGTGTTATTTCACGTCATTCCTCATTGATTTTAGTGCTATGTGGTTATGACTATTTGTTTGTATGGGAATAAGAGTCTTAGAAAGCGATTTTATAAGTAATTCTTCCATTTAGATCAATTATTGTGGAGGATTTTCTGGTTATAGTTTATCCCTCGAGCAGCGGAAGGCAACACTCAGCATCACAAGGCAACGCTAACTCATTTTAGCGGTGAAAGGGATACACAGCCAAGGGCATTAGCTCCTGTGTGTGTGTGTGTGTGTGTGTGTGTGTGTGTGTGTGTGTGTGTGTGTGTGTGTGTGTGTGTGTGTGTGTGTGTGTGTGTGTTCTCAGTTCTGTAAAGCGAGGATTAAGACCAAAGTAATTAGTGAGAGATAGGATGAACTAAATATGCAATTAATCACGAGGATTAATTACTGAGGTTGATTCTCTCTCTCTCTCTCTCTCTCTCTCTCTCTCTCTCTCTCTCTCTCTCTCTCTCTCTCTCTCTCTCTCTCTCTCTCTCTCACACTGATATTCATTAGTTATCTTATCTTCTACCCAGACCTCGATTAACATAATATTCATGTTTATATGACGTGTGTGTGTGTGTGTGTGTGTGTGTGTGTGTGTGTGTGTGTGTGTGTGTGTGTGTGTGTGTGTGTGTGTGTTGTAATACCTACGTTAAATAACTTTCCTTTGTCTTTAAGTTTACATTCTCATCTTGCCACATCCACGTTTCTCTTGCTCGTCACCTTTCCCTCATTATTTCCTCCTCATTGATTTTATTACAGTACCTATTAGCTCCCATTCCTTGGTCATTGCTTTTCCTCCCTTCCTCATTACCCATTCCACTCCATTGCTCACCCTTATGATCCTTTCCCATCCCCCTCCTTATGCTGTTCCATCCCCACCCAGAAGAGAGGGGAAAAATATCATGTAGAGGCTCATACTTCCTGTTTCCTGGCATTTTCTGGGGATTTGCAGCCGAGGTTTGGACGCATTCATGTTCCCTTTCTCCTCCCTTCTCCGTCTTAGTTACGGTTGACTTCCAGTAGCTTCATGTAGGCCGAAGATTCAGTGATTTTTCCATGATTTTGCTGAAGTATTTTTTGTATGGTGTTCTGTTTTGCTTCCTGAGGCTCGTGGACAAGTGGTTTTGAAAGGGATTATGTTATTTTTCTCCTCTCCTTTCTCTCCTCTCTCTCCCTTCTCTCCCTTCTCTCTTTTCTCTCTTTTCTCTCCTCTCTCTCCTTTCTCTCCTTTTTCCTTTCTCTCTTTTCTCTCTTTTCTCATCTCTTTTTCCTTTCTCTCTGTTCTCTCCTTTCTCTCTTTTTTCCAGCACCGCAGACATGGGTACCTACATGTCTATTTTAATGTTTTCTCTATACAGTTCTTACCAGGGCATGCGTGGTAATAGTCTTGCTCAGTAACAATGTCTTCGGTTCACTTGCTTCTAATGACGGCGCTTTTTATAATTGGATAATATATACTGAAATTCTGGTGTATTTAATTATTTTTTTATGTATTAGAGAAATTGTAGGAATGGCACCGATGTTTTTCCTTCCAGTGTATTTGGCTTATATGGGTACGTTTCTGTAATAAAATTAGTTTCCATGACGAGTACGTTGGGTCATGCGTAGCGTTAGTAGATGTGGAGTTAACTTTATAGATAAGGAACCTGTCGAGATGAAGGGTATTAGAGAGTTCAACCGAAAGAAAACTCATCCATTTCCTTTGTGCTCGAGAGAATCTGAAAGAGAAAGCAAAGAAGGGGGTGGTGTTAGGCGGGTGAGAATGCAGACTTTCTCCTCTTTCTCTGCCGCATCACGAAAGGATTTTGCAGAAGACTTTTACAGCACGGAATTATTGAACTGTAAAGTAGTTTCAAGATAAATTGAAAAAAGAAAATCAACATGAAGCACTTTCTCTCTTACTAGACTTGAGTTGTGTTTTGTCGTATTGCCTTTTCTGTCTTCATGTAAATAATTTTTGTGAAGCTCAAAAACAAGTTGAAATGTGCGAGTATAGATAACGAGGAAACCAATAATATATTTCAAACTGTTAAGGAAAATTGTGTAAAATATGAAATAACAGGAATGAAAGCTGCTGTGTTGCGGAGAAAAGCGAAGTAAATAATAATGGAAAAAATGGTTTACGTTGTGGTGAAGGAGATGATGAAAAGGTAATAAATAATACAGGAGTGAAAGTGAAGATAATGACTGACAGATAAAAAACGAATATTACTTTCTTCTCATTCTTGTTCAGCATCTTAAAGCTCAATAGTTTTCATGATTATCCTCCGTGAAAGGTGTTGAGAATAGACTCATTGTATTGCTTCTTTTCTACACCTTGACTGGCTTGGAACAAAGGTTTGAGGGACAACGACTGTGAGTATTGCAAAAACATGATTTACAAATTTTGACAAGAATAAATAAAAAAAAATCTCATTGCATCATATTATCGATACGTATTGTTTATTAATCCAAATCGATACATGTAAAAAAAAAAGAATTGCTGAAGGATAAAAAGGGTGTCTTGAATCCCACTTGTAGCGAGAGGTGACGCACAGATGGCGACCTAATACCATTACAAAGAATCCGATCCTATTAGTGTGCAGCGGCAGTCAGCTGTTACCATTGTGTAGTTTATGGGCGAAAGTGTAAACCCTTGATTGAAATAGGAAGTAAACTCAACAAATTGGTTTATAATGTGTTTCGGAGCAGGACCAAGTGATTCTGAGCGTGGCTTTGAATCCTCGTTGAGTTTCGTTGGTGAATGTAAATGGAGGGCGGCGTGTTAGCTCTTATTTCTGGGTTATATGTATTGGCGGCTGGTGGGTGCTGTGGGATTATTTTTACGACCAATAAATGTCGAAGCTCACGGGGCGGGAGGCATGTGTCGCGTGGTGGTGGAGGAGGAGGAGGAGGAGGAGGAGGAGGAGAAGGTGGTGTTGAAAGCAGTAGTTGTTGTATCCATGTATTGTATTGGTGATTTCAGTTTAAGTCATGTTCACCGGTTGTATTGTTATTTTCATTTTGTTTATCTCTATCATTCCTGCTTCACTTTTCATTTGTTGTGCGTGTTATTGTTATGAATTTTCTTTCGTCTGTCAGTTTTGTTTCACTTTCTAGAGTTGGTTACAGAAAAAAAAAAATTTACGTTTCACTTACAGTACATCTGTTTTCCTCAAGTATTTCATCTTTTTATTCTTTTCTATTACTTCAGATCTTTATTGGGAATTTCCATATACAAATTCCCTTCATACTTCACCTTTCTCCTCTCTTAGTGTCTTAAATGAACTCATCTTCCCTTACTCATCCTCTTAAGTGACCCTATATCCTCTTATCAGTCTCATGGCATCACTTACTTTTCCTTTTCCTCCCCTACACCTTCTTATCTCCCTCTCCTTAACGCCTCTTTACCTTAACTCACCTCTATAAACATCACTCCGCGCCTCTTGAGTCCTGAGCCAAGACCACAACGTTATCACCCTAAACATTGCCACCACACGCATCCCGCTGCTCTTCTGGTGCCCGCTAGAGGGAGGGTATCCGTGTGTGTGTAGGGTGACATTTTGTGCTTTGACTTATATATGTATGGCGTCCTTGATTGTTTTATTGTTGTTTCTACTCCTACTTTTATCTCCCTTTCTTCTTCCTCTCCCTCCCTCCTTCCTCTCCCTCCCTCGATGCCTCCCTAATGGATTTCCCGCTCGATCTCACTCCTGTCTTCCTCCCCTTTGATGCTTCCGTTTTCTTTCGCTTCTCTTCCTCTCTTATGTTAAGTTTTCTATTGCGTTGAAGTATTTAAGTTGTGTTTATAACTTAATGAGCATTTACACAACTCCTCATTAGCATTATTATAACTTACATCTGTCTATCTACTTTGACTTGATAGATATTTATTTTTTTCACCATTAAGAAAAGTTCACGTGGTTTATTTTGTGGTAACTTGACCGTGCATTTAATTAACCTTATAGTTCTGTTACAATCCACTTTACACTCTCCTCGCGTCCTTCCGTTGTTCTCTGATGTGGTGTGGGTTGAAGCCTCTATAAGGGTGATTAGTAGGGTTGAATGCTATCCTCTATGTGGTGTTGTAATGCTGGAACGATAAATACTAAGTCGGGGATCGAAACCAATTTTAGAACCTCAATGTGATGCTCCTTTCCCATCTGTATCGTTCTATGTAATATATAGTACCTCTTCCCCCCTCTCTCTCTCTTTCTCTCTCCATTCTCTTCTCTTCACCTCTTTCCTCCCCTTTCAATCCCTTCTCGTCACCTCCCCTCTCCATAGTTCCATGTGATGTATGTTCCCTCCCTTTTCCCTCCCCTTTCCATCCTTCTCCTCCCCTCTCTCTCCCCCCCTTCATCTTCCATCTCCCTCGGTCGTCACGGTAAGCCCAGTTATGTATCTTCAATGGGATGCAAATGACCTTTTAATTGAAGGCCATTACGACATTGCATCGAGCCTTTTGTACCGTTGTCTGGATGCGATCGATGGTGATGGAGGTAGTGGTGTTGAGATGGTGACTGGTTATGCAAAGGGGAATGTGATGATGGTGTTGAGATGGTGGGTTTGTTTAGGCGATTGTGATGGTGGTGGTGATGGTGATGGAGTTAATTCCACCATTTATTTCGTGTTTGGTGAGTGAAAGTCATGAAAATAAACGAGTTGAACGCTGTCATTAGGATCGAGTTTGCTTGCTTCACGGACCATTTAACTTCACACACAGAAGCACAAGTCAAACACAGTCAATTCATGTTGCAGTCCACGCAGACCTTCAAACATATAGGCATTTCATAAACAAAACTGACGGAAACTATGTGTATTTTACTTAGTACTCTTTGGTTTATGTATGTATGAATATATGTTAGTGATTTTAGTGTATGTGTTAAATTTCTGGTTGTATGTGTTATTGTTATGTTCGGGGTAAGGCAGCGGACACTAGAATGAAGGTTGATTAGTACTGTTTAACGACCCTTGTTCATGTGGGTGCGGGTGGGGACCTGCGGGTACTTGGGAATAGCGTTTATGCATGAGGGAGGCTGTGTGTGTGTGTGTGTGTGGGGGGGGGGGGTGGATGGTGATGTGCAGTGCTGGGAGATGGGGTGTGTGTGTGTGGGTGTGTGTGTGTGGTTTGTATGAATGAATGAATGCATGTGTTATGTAAGGCGCTACTACTACTACTACTACTACTACTACTACTACTACTACTACTACTACTACTACTACTACTATTACTACTGTCTTCCTTCAATCGGTGATATGCGGGTCGTGGTGCAGTGGTCGTCATTAATTGGTATCTGGTCATCGCGTGTCATGCCCTCATCCCACCTCATTTAATCCCCATGCCTCCCTTTATGCCCCATCCCTCCCCATCCCCGCCTCAGCCCCTCCTCTCCCCTCAACCCTCATCCCTTTACAACCACTCCGCCTTGTGGTGCCTTTCTTCCTTCTTCCATCCGTTTGTTTCACTACATTGTTTTCCTAATTTTAAATCGCATTCTTCATTTCGTTTTTATTTTATTCCTTTTTTTTTTTTTCCTATTCTGATATGCAATTTATTTATTTACATTTTTCCATCCTGTCTTTTATCGCTCTGTATTTTTTTTTTTTTTTTACTTTCGTTTCCTTTCATCTAGTTTTTTCTTTTTCCTGATTCTCCCTTCTCCCTTCTCCCTACCTCTTCCATCACATTCCTTCCCTCCCTTGTCTCTATCTCCCTTTTCTCTTTTACTCCTCCCTCCGTCCCATCCTTTCTCTTTCTCCCTCCTCCTCCTCCTCAATGATACTCCCCTTTTCCTGTACTTCTGCGCGGTCCTCGGCAGGGGAAGATTAAGGGTTGTAATTGGATTCAGTGGGGCAACACTTGACAGCAGAGGACCATATGTGGGATCCGTCTGGCTAGGGTCTCCTCCCCCCTCAGTCCTCCAGGGAAACTCTTCACTCTGCAGGGATTTGTGTGGATAAACGGAAAGGGTTGCTTACATAAGGGAAGCGGATTATAGATAGAGAGAGAAGGAAGCTTAAGAGACGGAGGTGGAAAGCTGGTTACTGAATCTGTTGGTCATATGGAAAGCTTTATATTAATAGCCACGTGGAGGATAAAGAGAATTTGGTGTTGAAGGATAGAAAGAAAGGAAGATTTAAAAGGATTTGAGTTACACATGATAAACGGAATTTTATGAGTGAGAAGATAAAGAGTGATTACAAACATCTATTTTATTGCCTTGATTCCCTCTATAGAGTTCAGTTGCTCACATGGAAGGAAGGAAGGAAGGACTGTTGCTCCAGGCTCTGATCCGGTGTTCTCATGTGTCGCTCTCTAGCACTCATTCGTCTCTTCATATTTCACAAACGATTGACGCTCATATTTCGTGTAAACATCATCCCCTTACATGTGAGTTGGCCGCGGGAGAGACACGTGGTCGAAGAGGGACGCTAAGGGTGCTTCCAATCGATAGTTGATCCATAAACAACGGTGTTATCTGAGGCGGTGTGGGACTACGGCGGCGGCGGTGACAAAAGAACCTCGTCTACATTGCACTTATTAAATTTTTCCTCCAATTATTAAAGGAACCATTTTGAATAATATAACCACACATAATTCTTCCTACTTAGCCAGCATTATTTTTTTTTACTTGTGATTACTAGTCTAATGGAAAGTTTTAAAAAAGTATTAAGTTATTCAGTGATCCATTACACCCTCGGGGGAAGAGTGACAGTGAGGCAGGCGGTCAGCAGGGAGTCGAGGGTGTGTGTGCTGAGTGGATTGGTTTAACTTCCTTCCGTATGCATGGTAGTTATGTAGATTTACCAGAGAGAGAGAGAGAGAGAGAGAGAGAGAGAGAGAGAGAGAGAGAGAGAGAGAGAGAGAGAGAGAGATCCCATCCTATCTAGCAAGCCTCTTCTTATCTATCCCCTTACCTCTCCTTCTTCTTCTTCTTTCCTTCTCTCTCCACCTTCCTTCACCCTCCCCGTCTCCCCTGCCTTACTGTCTCTTCTTCCTTCTCTTCTTGTCTCGATATCACCTCAGTTTCCTTCGCTATTTTCTTGCCTCCTCTACTTTCCTTCCCTTGCGGCTCATGTCCCCTTCCTCCTTTCCTCCCTTCCTCCCTTCCTCCTTTCCTCCTTTCCTCCTTTCCTCCTTTCCTCTTTCTCGGTCCCCGGAAGATGGAGTTGAGTTACTGTGATCTGGCAACAAAAGGCGAGCAGTAAGTTGTGTTTATGGCGTCCTAAGTGATTCTGTGAGAGAGAGAGAGAGAGAGGAGAGAGAGAGAGAGAGAGAGAGAGAGAGAGAGAGAGAGAGAGAGAGAGAGAGAGAGAGAGAGAGAGAGAGAGAGAGAGAGAGAGAGAGAGAGAGAGATACTAGATATAAAGTGGTTATAGAGGGCGATAAAAGTTATAAAAATACTTTAGATTTATCGAATTTACTATATATATATTTTTTATCTGTAAGGAGACATTCATATTAATCTCAACGACAATTTTCCCCTAATAAGAGAAGGTGAAATCTAAGTCTTGTGAATGTGACGAGTGTGATTTTAAGCCACAAACGAAATCCTTAATTAAAACAAAAGTTAGTAGAGGTGGACGAGGGAGCCGCTGTACCACAAACCCCTGTCCTTGGGTGTGTGGTGGCGTGTGGAGGCTTAGTCTAAGTAAGAAAACACGTCGACTAACTAAGCTTATGTAAAGTAGAAAGGTGTCTCAGCCTCTCCTTGTCGCTCCCTCATGTGGCTTATAGTTAACCTGGAGTGACTTTAATCCTTCATGTCTTCCAGCCGGTGTTAAAGGTATCTGGAAATCTTGATACGCGTTGATAAGTGAGTGGAATTAGACAGACACCTCGCACACGTCCTCACAATAATACGATGTTCATAAACACTTCCTAAAAAAACACAAGGTTGTAGGTAATTATACGTTTGAAGTGAAAAATAGTTATTCCCGCGGCGTGCCTGGGAGTGAGGAGAACGTAGGGTCAGGGAGAGTCATGCAGTGAGTTAACCCTTCTGTCTCGGCCATGGCCTCATCCTCTCTCGCCTCCTGATGGGTTGATGCACGAAGGGAGGCTGGAAGAAGGTCCTCCCATAGCTGGCCTCTGTGCTGAAGGCCGGGTATGGTGATGCAAATGAGTTGTTAGTGTTTTAAGTAATGTCTTTAGAGAGTGGAGACGAATGGCTGAAGTCAGGGTCGCATCAGTGGATCCTTGGGAGTCACCTGGGAAACTTTCGTGTGTGTGAAGTAGTGAGTCGTCCCTCTTGTTGGGTTTGAATGCGAGTCGTGTGTTTCTCCCATTGAGTTGAGTCTTTGGTTGAGGTCACCTGCCTCTCCCTATACACATGTTGTTATTTATGAGCGTGTCGGGGTGACTAGCGGCGTCATTATTATGTATACCTCTCCCTACTCCCCCTTTAAACCAGCCTTACCCTCCCCACTCCTCCCCTCACTTCCCCATCCCCACCCTTCCCACATACTGAACCCCGCCCATAATTCCCGACGGTCACAACACTCCATAGCCGCCCACCCACGCATCCATCACCACAACACCAACACTACATTCTCACTTCTACAACAGGAAGTCTTACCGCTACTGATGAATATAGAGCCGACAATCGTAGCCTCATTCACGTCTATCATTATGAGTTATATGTACCTAAAACACTAACATTATTTTGACCTATTCATACCTACATACGTATAATTCATCACAACATGTAGCTACAAAGAGAATAATTTAGTAATGTACCACCAGAGTAATAGTTATGGACGTGTAATCATCATCATCATCATCATCATCAAGAGTTATTATGTAGTGTCACTTTTTTTTCTTCCCACCGTCATCGAGTAAATGTATTATAGACTTAATTACTCCTCGTGTCCCTCTGCTTACCGTTGTCCGTCACCCCATCAGCATGCTCTTATTATTGGCCATCTGTCATATGCACCACCCTCATTAGCAGTCATTAAGGCATCGTGACCAGGGGTAGGCGGTGGGCGTCATAGCTGGCTGCTCCTGATGGTCATGCAGGAACCGTACTCCACACTCCACCTCAGTATTCCACATCAGTACTCCACCTACAACATAACGGACCGATGAACGTCTTCTCTCCTCCACGCATTTCCCACGCCCAGAAAGAAGCGTTGAATGAATAGCGTTCCTACGTAGTTTTGTGTGTGGTGTGACGCCTTAGAGCAGTGGTTCTTAACCTTTTTCAATACATGCACTCTTTTCAAATCAGCAGTCAGTTCTCGCACCCCCTGATTGCTGAAATACAAAAAAATGCTAAAATACAAAGTTGATGTGATACCTATTAATAACACAACCACTTTTTTTTTTTTTTAATTTAATCTGCATTCATAAAGCTTACTTTTTTTTTTTTTTGCAGAAAAAAATAGCATGCGTTTATAAAAATATATATTGCTTTAATTATTCATAGACATCCTCGCACCCCTGAGGAACCGGCCTCGCACCCCCTAGGGGTGCGAGCACCCCTGGTTAAGAACCACTGCCTTAGAGGGAGTTGGGAGAGTGCCAAGTGTAAGGGCGTCGCGGCTCAGGGGAAGAGGCGAGGCGAGGTCTTCAACGTGAGGGTGGAGGCAAAGGGTGATTACTTGGGGTCATTGAGGGTTATTCCTTACCATTACGTCAGCATCAGTCCTTGGCAGCTGCTGACTAGGCGGTACACACACACACACACACACACACACACACACACACACACACACACACACACACACACACACACACACATACACACATACATACACACACACGGATGTCATTCATTGTGTGCTTATCAGGACTCATCACCGTCATTGCTTAATCTAAATATATTAATTGAAGGAGATGTTAACATATTTAAATCGAGTATCATGGAGAGAAGGACTAACAGAAGCTTTACGTTCCTACATAACCAAGTACAAGCGAAGGTCATTCTTAGTAAATATGTAGGAATGTTCAGGAATTACACTAGGAGTTAAGGAGTATCAGGATGGAAGGGAAGCTGGTATGTGGGTGGAGGAAGGAGTGTGTGGAGGGAGGTGGAAGTCGTGGGTGTAATTGATGGCATGAGGCTGAGGTGGAAGCGTGGGTGGAAGTTGATGGTGTGTGTATAAACGTGAAGCGTGCCTGTGGGTGTGTGGTGGAGGTATAGGGGGAAGATTGGGTGTATGGTAGAGACGTGGGTGTAAGTTGGTTGCGTGGGTGTAAGCTGTGTGCGTAAGTGTAAGCTGGGTGCGTGGGTGTAAGCTGGGTGCGTGGGTGTGGCGTCGCGTAGGGGTGCGTCGTGTGGCAGCCATATTGTCGCAGATGTTGGTACGGCCGTGCATCGAACCGTGATCAAACCAGTGTCCTTTGAACCTGTGGAAATATTGGTAACTGTGCCCAGGTGTAGTGAGGTGTGAAGCTTCAGGTATATGTAATGACTTTTGTATATAACCTACACATAACCGGTGATTGCATTTCCTCTACCTGTTAAGATTAGATTAAGACTTTCTGCCATGCGTGTTCAAGTGAAAGTTCTTCTCCCTCTCACACGACTTTTTATTACTTGTACAAAAGTAAAATTCCTTGTCGTTGATCAAGTACAATGACAAATCAGTTTTCGCTGCAGACGGAGGAGAAAAAATCACGTCAGGTAATTATTTTCAAGTCCTGGACATGCAATACACTCCTGCATCAATATTAATTGGATGGCAGAATGCGCATTAGGGAAGGTAGGGTGGGGAGGGGGATGTGGGCAGCGGGGACAGGAGGGATTGTCTGGCAATCAATGTGAAGCAACACCTGGCCGCGTCACCTGAACTGTGCCGGCGTCCCAGCTGTTAGCGGAGAAACACTAATGTACGCTGGATGAAAGCTGCCTTGTACACGCCTTTGTCACCTGGAATGTTTCAGACTCAATTTCAACTCAATGCTAACAAGTGTGATTCAAGAGTGATTGAAAATAGTATGATATGCGCCTCGTGTTGACGTTCGACTGAGTTTCCTCTTCTCTCTCTCACCTGACCCTCCCTTCCTCCATCTTGTTGGGGTTTACGAGCAATTCTTTAGCATCTCTTGGGCTTACGCACGTCACGTAATGATATTTGTTGCCACTGACTTCCGGAGAGCAGCTCTAGGTACAGCCTGTGGACGGTGTCTCACGTACGAGGGAGAGGAATGGAGCGCCGTTACAATGACAATAGGAAAAAAAATGTTGAAGGTTAAGTCTAGTCGCCGCGCTGTCTCCGAGGCTCGATTCTTGGTATTCAGAGGAGAACATTTCATCATAACACCTTGGAAGGAGTGTGCTGGCAAAGGTGAGCGGAGGGAGTCTGCTTTGTAGTTCTCAGCGGCGTGTCGTGGGAGTGGCCTGTTAGTCAGCGAGGCAGCAGGAGGATTAATAATAGCCGGCGTCCGTCGTAATTACTTGGTCGGGCCACCCTCGCCTCATGCAGGAAATGAAGATCGATTTAATCATTGTCGGAACCATTTGATGCTGTTTATTATAGGTAGTGTTGCTCGTTAGCCGCGCGACAAAGTACGAGGGAGGGTAGTGAGGGACAGGAGGCTGGCGGCGAGGTGACTTTACACGTACTTCCGGCTATAATACTTTGAAGGAGACATTGGCAGACGAAGAGGTTGTAAAAGTTGGCATTTGTGTAAGCCTAATTGGAATTTACAACCATATACCATGTGATTACCCTTGAGGGATGATTGGATAGCATTAAGAAGGATCATTCCACCACTGAGGCAAACTACAGCTTTCAAAAGGATGACTTATGGACGTAAATCTAAGGGGAATGGGATAAATATTTGTTTTTCTTTTATACGTAATGGGTGTTTGAAAAATTTCCTTGTAATTAGCAGAAGTAATCATGAAGCATTGAAGTAAAGATGTATGAATCGCTGCGTATGAATACAGTAGACTTATACATACATACATTCACATGCCGTATACTTTTATTATATCTTGCATGCCAGGAGTCACCTTTGTTATTAAGAGGAACGTGACACCTGCGTGGGTGTTGTTGTACAGTTGCCTCAGGATGAATGTCGCACTACACCGGAACAACCACTTGTATGCTGCCGCTACACACACACACACACACACACACACACACACACACACACACACACACACACACGCACACACGCGCACACACACACACACACACACACACACACACACACACACACACACACACACACACACACATATGACGGAAGCTCATGTACTCGACCCTCCTTATGACAGTAAAATTATTGTTACCTGGATACTATGTAGTACAATTAATTCGTACCTGAGATTCTCGCACTCTGTGAACATAAGTTTGTTTACATTGCACACTAAGGAGAGGAAACTGTACTTCAATGTTGCTGAAGTACACTCCTAGCGTTTAATTAATGTACTCTGTGCTTGTAACTGGATTATACTTTAGTGGAATTGAATATTTATCCTCATATAATACTTCAATTGTTTTATGTATACTCGCGCCCGTATATGTTGGAGAAATTTCAGTATGTGTTCAGATATTAATGCTTTGTATAGACATGTGCCGGTGTGTGGTGTGTGGGAGGCGCCATGAAGTAGTGCATGACCTCTTGACTGACTCTGTACACGCATGAAGCACACACATAACAGTGATCTCATGTGGTTGGGAAAATACAACGCTTTGCCATGACTTTTCGAGGTCTGAAAGGGTTAAAGAAAATAGAAAAATATCTGAGCCGAGTTGAATATTGTTTTTTTTAAGTGTTTGGATGCTGTTAGAATATAATAGGAAGTCTCTGGACCTTCATTTTTGTGGTCATACTTCCGTTACATCTTTTGACCATGACTTAGCGTAAATGTTTTATGTTTATCACGTGTTTTTCTTATTCTCTTCCCAGGTACGTGTCTTTAACCTGTGAGTGGATGGTGGTGGAGTGGAGCTGGCTAGGTGAGTGTTGATGAGTGTTTACTATACTCTCTCTCTCTCTCTCTCTCTCTCTCTCTCTCTCTCTCTCTCTCTCTCTCTCTCTCTCTCTCTCTCTCTCTCTCTCTCTCTCTCTCTCTCTCTCTCGTTGTGTACATCTGCTGCTCTGTTCTGCATGACTCGGTGGCCGTCAATCCTGTTCGTTGTATTGACTGTGCGGGGCTTTGTAATGGTATCGTATTAGCCCTACACGGTCTGCCTGGCTGGATCTCTTTGTGTAATCCGGTGAAAGTTTACTGCTGTTGCTAAGGAAGAGGAAAAAGAAGCATTCAAATGAGCTGTGTTGGGGGTGGAATGAGGTTGAGGGTCTGCTTAACACCTGGAAATGGTAGAGAGAGTGTGTATGACTGATGCATTGTAAGATTAAAAACGTAAGCTGGAAAACACTAAGTATGAGGAAGTAATGTGATTAAAAGCATGGAAGTATAATATGAAAGCACAGATGTTAGAAGTGTCAGTGGTCGATGTAACAGCTGCGGGAATACAAAAGACTCCCCTTCCCCCCATTCCCTCCCTTTCCTGATCTCTCCTAGCTTCCCCATGCACTCCTCTCGCCCTCCCTCTCCTCCTGTCTCCTCTTGAGCGCTAGCAGGGAGTGAAGAGGAAAGGGAATATCATTACTCTGAGAAACTGCATAATGTTAGTGATGAGTGTTAGTATTCGGTGTGATGAATTAATGAAGGTATGGTGGAGGGTGGAGGTAAGCGGGACGTGGTGAGAGTGTGTGGTGTGGTTATGGCGTCATCCTTTAAAACTGTATATGAATTCATCGCTTTTACCTTTTCTATTTGTATTGTAAAGTGTTTTTAGTCAGTATACATTACGAACTCCTCACATATATACGTAGCAATAATATATAATAATCCTTAAATAAAACATCAAATTATCAGAATATATAAGCAATTAAGAAGTAATTAGATATATCGCGTTTGAAATCATCATCATTCTTTTCTTTGACTCCTTGTGGTTGCTCTCAGGCGCCTTTATACCCCTGGGAGGCTTGAGGTCAAGGGTCATGGCCAAGGGGTCGAGGTGCTGTGACTGCTGTGTGCTGTTATTATCACTATTACTCACTGCTTTGTTATGCTGCGCAGGGACTGAGGTGAAGAGGAGGATGCAAGACCAAGGGAAGGTTTGAAGGAAGGAAGAAAAATCATGTATAGAGAAAAAGTGAGATGTCGTTAGAAGTTGTAAGAGGAAGAGGGAGGGAAAGTTAGGGTGTTGTCTGGGGAATAAGGTGACTGTAGGTGAAATCCGAGGGAGGTCAAGGGGTCAGGTGATGTATAGAGTGTGGTAGAGGGTGGCGAGGCTGTATGCAAACCAGCGAGGGGTGGCGGCAGCGCAGGGTCATGTTCTGTGACGACGAGGGAAAAAAAACTCAACGTTTGCACTCTAAAACATGACTTGATGGCAGGTATCAGAGGGGAGGACGTGATGTGGGGAGACTTGAGGGGATATTAATTTATTTTTCTTGGTAGATGTTATAGGAAACGTCTGCATGGGAATATTAGTGATGTTATTATAGGTAGATCTTAATGAATTAGTGTCGTTACCTAGCGGATGGTAATGTAGGTGATGGTGATGATTGCCGGAGGGAGAAGTTTTGAGGTGATATGCAATTGTGTGCCGGTGTTTACGCTGTGTTGGTGCTGTGGTAGTGCTGTTAGAGGGAGTGGTGGTGGTGGTGGTGGTGGAAGTGGAGGAAGTGGAAGTCACGCCTGACGAAGCCCAACACCACCACCACCTCAAGGCTGCCACTGACACGTACACACACACACACGCACACGCACACGCACACACACACACACACACACACACACACACACACACACACACACACACACACACACACACACACACACACACACACACACATATTACTTTCACCGTAAAATATCTCACCACAGTGTTTTTTATATATTTTTATCCAACATGAATGAAGAACTGAATGAGTTTTATGTTCAGGAAGCTATTTATATTTTGTCTGTCTTTATATCACTCACTCACTCAACCTTCTTTTGCCTAATTTTTTTCTCCACTAATATAAGAAAACACAAAGAAAAAAATAATAAGGTAAAGTGGAAAGAGGAAAAATGAACCATACCAAACATGTTCGTTAAGATTCATAATCAATAAACATATTTTCGTATAACTTATGATCCTTATATAATGGAAGAGACTAATTTTTTTTTACCAGCCTACGTATTTTTTTTTACCTTTAAAGAGTCAGATATTTTAGGAAAAGTTCAAGGACACAGACAGACAGACAGGTGCCTCATCATCCCTTCACTAACACATCTTTAGGTTAGGTTAGGTTAGAGGGAGAGGGATAAAAATACACGTGATTTAATTGGCTTCAAGCGTCATTGTTTGGGTATTATGAAAAAAAATAACATCAACACAATTACAGTTTTTAAGCCTTCAGGAGAGACCACTTCAGGAAAAGTATAATATTGTGACTTACGCTGGAACTCCTGACGAAAGTGTTTTGGTTCAGGTGTAGGGGAGGGCGTGCGTGCGTGTGTGCGTGCGTGCAGGTGCGTTGTGTGATGGCTTGGCGAGGCTGGACAGACGGACGGACCTGTTCAATGTTGATCTTTAGTCCGCCTTTGTTGATGCTTGTCCATTAAGGTGTTTGGTCGTGTCCTGTGCGTGTTGGTCTTGCCTTCAGCAGGTTGTACTGTTTGTCAAGTGAGTGTGTGTGTTGTGTCGCTTGTGGTGTGATGTTATACTTTGTTTTGATCACGTCCTGTTTGTTGTGTGTTGCTGAGGTGTTTCGTGATGCTCATTTTGATAAGGTGTCTAACTTGAGATCGTATCCTGCATAAGGGATAGTAAGTCAGTAGGAAAGTATTAGTTAACATTTAAATTATGAACCTAAACTATCGCGAAATAAGTTTCAGACGAATTTATAGAGAAACCAGTTCCTCCTCCCTTTCTCTTGCCCTTTTCACCGCACACCCTTTCCCCACGAGGTCTCATTACCCATTTCCTTCCCCCTAAAATGGCTAATACCTGTTGGCTCCGACCGGGTGTGCTGTGAGTTATTTCCCTTCGAGTCACGATCCGTGCGGCGGGAAGGCAGCTCCTCCCGACCTTCTGCACGAGCTTTAAGGGCAAAAAGAAGACCCCATGACCGTGAAATCATACATCTTTAATACTCACTGTCATTATCGTATCTCTATATGTCTTCACGGAGCAGGTTATTTTTTTTTTAGTATATATTTTAGGACGAGGTGATGTACTTTCCAATTTTGGCGCAGGGTGGAGCTATAGGCGTGGCTTCCCCTTCAGGGCCTGGCACACCGGGGGCAGGGGCGTAGTGGGTGTATCAAGGCAAGGTGAGGTGCATTGTGGGTAGCAGGGAGGTGGGGGGACGCAGGGCAGGTCAGGCAGGGTCGTGGGGTCCACCTGGAAGCCTCTCGTCGTAACCTTGTGGAAGTGTCCTTGTGAGTGTTAGTTACCGAGGCGACCTTTACATTCCTGGAGTACTCACTCAATAGGATTACTGCTCATTTGTTTCGGCTCGTAACACACACACACACACACACACACACACACACACACACACACACACACACACACACACACACACACACACACACACACACACACACACACACACACACACTGATTTGCTCACTCCCGTCCCTAGTGACCTGTTAGCTTAGCGAGGGTGCACGTTTAAGAACACTCCATAAATCACAGTTCTTTGGGAGTCGTTCCTGAGTTGTGAAGTTAGTGTTTAGGGGTATAAGACCGCCTTACCTTGCGGCCTGCGGAGCGGAAGTGGTGAGGCGTCCTCCAGGTACGGCCTTGCGTCGCCGCACCACCACCAGCGGAAAGAACCGGCGGTCAACACTCCCGCTACTTGAGATGAACGTTGCCGCAGCTGTACACGGTTCTCATTCACAAGCTCTCACCGGAAGCTGCGGCTGCCGGGTTGAGTGTGCCTGCGTTGAGCTGGATGGCAGCCTGTAAAATTGGCCAAATTTTTCCATTAAATAAGCATAGGAAGTGTCCCGTCAGTCATGCATTACTTTTATATTGTGTTTTTGGTTCTTGATAACCCTTGGCTTCCGTTGTGCTGCCTTCCGTTGTCAGAGTGTGGCCAGCATCTTGTGAAGACGCTGGCAGCCACTTTCTGCAGTCACGGGTCGAGAGCCTCAAGACATCTTCTATTGATTTTTGAAAGTGTTTCCTTCCGTGTCACTTTCAAGCGTCGTCACTCAGTTGTTGCTTGCTGTTGCAGAGACTATTTTTTTTTTACAGTCTGTTGCATTTGTTCATGTTCCATCATGGTCACCGTAGCCATTGTAGAATAAGATGTAGTGTATAACAAAAGACGTGGCCATGGGCGTCCTGTCACCTCACTGAAGGACGATGAACTCGCGACCCTCGATGAGACTGGCGTCGCGTGCTGATTCTCCCTACAATAACCTGACCTTTTATTGCCTCGCTTGGCACCGCGCCCTAACCCTAGACGTGAAGGGATAATTGGGACGGGCTAGCCAAGGATGAATAGAACACAGTGAATAATTGAGAACACTCGAAGGAAATATATGAGCAGATGAAAGATTTATTCATAGAACTATTTTATGATTGACGCCGGACAGCGGACCATGTCGATGTAAAAGGTTGCTTGTCATTGAAGGCGGCGTCCCAGGCTGCAGTATGTCCATATCTCTTAGAAACTCGTAGGTGGAGCTCAAGACGAGGTTCAGGGGTCAGGCGGTGCTCGACCTTGGCTATATTAGTGCCTCACCTGACGACTCAGTGGACGAGATGTGATCAATACGGCGCGGCAGCCTGACACACGGCGGGGGCTGGCGCCGCTGCTGCCCGACACCACTGCTCTGCCGCTGCCACGGGTCTGTTTGCCATGACATTTTCCCGGCTACTGCTCTTCATGGGGCAGTACCATGGCTGGTTTTTCTAATGTTCTGAAGCAATGATAATGTAATCGTGTATGCAGTGTTTCAGCTAGAGTATGTATGTAG
This sequence comes from Cancer borealis, assembly GCA_036785275.1. NCBI lineage: Eukaryota > Metazoa > Arthropoda > Malacostraca > Decapoda > Cancridae > Cancer > Cancer borealis. The sequence continues at coordinate 115,087 of JAXIVD010000375.1, forward strand.
GATACAACCTGTAGTGGTGTTCTTAGTTGGTTTGTACAGTGAATGTTTCCTGTTGTAGCCTTAATAAGTGGGAATTCAGTTGTACAAGTGTTGTAAAGTGTAGGTTAGCGATGTACACTTGGCATTAGGACACGCCTGCTGGAGATGTCCTCGGTGCAGGGTGTCACGCTGTGTTTAAAGGTCTCCTGGTCAAGGTTGTCTTTCATAGGATGTGATGCAGCTGCACAATATCACGTACAGGTAACCGAAGTTACTGTATCATGACACCATGCACCTGGCGGCCCAGCCAATCCGCTTCCTCCTCTCCTCTATGAGCCAATTGGAAGGCAGCACAGCGTGAGGGTGGAGTTTAGGTGGATCTGGCGATACTACGTCACTACCGGTGATGTTATCCAGGAATTTGGCTTCGTTTTTTTTTTACATTCATCGTACTGATTGTTGTGCCTTACACTGACGGTGCCGGTGAGTGGTCCCGTTACGGCCGCCGCTCGCCGGCAACATGCGGCACTCAAGAGAAACTTTGTCCTTGAATTCTGCTTGCGAGTATCACCGCATGACTGAAGGAGGTGACGGGGAGGCAGGTGTGTGAACTCAGGTGTAGCGTCTCCCTCACACTCACACCTGCACACACACACACACACACACCTGCACACACACACCTGCACACTGTTAACACCACCCTCCCAGCAGTCATATTAGTAACAACTTATGATAACTACTTTAGGAAAATACAGTTGCACCACCACCACCACCACCACGTACATCCACGGCTCAGGGAAGGTGTTCGTGGCCGTTGGATGGCAGGGATGTTAACCACACAAGCTGCTACACATACGAGACCAACATAACAAGTCTACCGGTGCCGTTCGAAAACATTATATAGATATGCATGATAAAGGAAGGATGAGTCATACACATGCAATAGAGGTTAAAGGGTTGAGGGATGGGCGGGTGGATGTGTTATATCTCACGTAGACACACACACACACACACACACACACACACACACACACACACACACACACACACACACACACACACACACACACACACACACATACACACACCTTTTCCTCAAGTTAAATGTTGTCCGTGATGTCACTTCCCTTGCCACTAAATGTAATGAAAGGGTAAGGCTGTGCAGGGAGTGAGCTGCTCATGTATACCTGTACGTGGGGTGTTGTGAAGGCCTTGTATACTTACTGTTAATACCTGCAGGGAGTAGGTAGGGGGGGTGAGGGAAAGTCGTTGTGCTGTGAGGAAAATGTGGAGGTGACGTCACCCCCCACCCCCTCTATTGTGGTGTTGCCGCAGCCACTCCTCTCCGCTCTCTCTCTTCCCTCCCTCCCTCCCCCCCAACACCTACCAGACCTCCCAATCCCATCATATACCTGTCGCAGCCCAAAGTTGGTGACGCCTCTACGGGAAGGCCTTATGTATGTTGTGTGTGTGTGTGTGTGTGTGTGTGTGTGTGTGTGTGTGTGTGTGTGTGTGTGTGTGTGTGTGTGTGCGTGTGTGTGTGTGTGTGTGTGTGTGTATGTATGTGTGTGTGTGTGTGTGTGTGTGTGTGTGTGTGTGTGTTCGTGCGTGAGGAGGTAGGGGTCCCTCTGGCTCTCCCGGCCGGTGCGCGTCGCGGCCCCACGTCAGATGTGTGTTGCTTTTGCTGCCGCTCGGTACTGCTTCGCCCTTTCGCCTGTCTCACTCGCCCTCCCGCGCCCCTTCCAAAGTGCTGCCCCAGCCCGGTCCTGCACAATGGCGGCAGGTCGTGTTGGCCTCCATGAGGTCCTTGGATCCACTGGACTGTTGCTCCGCTGACGACACTTGCATCATCCACCGACCTCGTCTTTACCTTGACAAACCCACAATGAACTGTACAAAGTCAACACTACCTCGCTCTCTCCGCTCCCCCAAGACGATCCACGCTGTGCACTCAGGATAACGATATTGATAACAGTGCCCCAAGAGATTCTCATGTGCTGGAGGCTGTGATGGGGCGCAGGGGCGGCGTGTGTGGCGTGGCGTGATTAAGGTCTTGTATGAAGGTCCTCCCGAGCCGCGTGAAGGTAGCATTGAGGGGTTGTAGTTTGTGTGGCAGTGCCCCTGGTGCCGGCACGATGCTTGGAAAGTGGTGACATAGATAAGCGTGATGAAGCGATACTGATTGGCGGTGAGATGTTCCTCAATGCCCTGGACGCCTCTACCTGCACTACGCCCGGAGCCTCTGATGGATACTTATGCTCGTCAGGAATAACTCAATAGGTAAGGAATCCTCGCCGCTAGTACCGAGGCCTTAGTAACGAGACACACACTGGGATCACTGAGTAGACTTAGCTATGAAATTCTTTTGTTGTTGTTTGTATTGATTCTTGTAGGTATGGGAGGTGGAGGCGCCAGTCCTCTGCCTTAGTGATGAG